>CM028362.1:57156653-57246653 GCA_016624345.1 Platycodon grandiflorus
GTTAGGTCCAAGGTTGCTCAATATAGGCTAGAAGGGGGTTGAATAGCCTATGTCCAATTTTGAAATTGATTCAAAAATCTTACTTCACTAGGGTTTTATAAATTTTGCGGGCGGAAGTCTTGTGAAGCACAGGACAAGTTGAGAATGGGCGATCTTGGCGGGACAAGATCGGCGGTTCTTAACGAGTTGGAAATACGGAAATTTAAAGCAACACAATCAAATCACAATCACACACAAATAGACAGAATATTTAATATGGTTCACACTTATAAATAAGTGCTACGTCCACAACAAAGTGGTCAACTTTGGATTTGAAAATCGTGTACTAAGTTTTTCCACTAGATATTTTACAAACTAAATCTCTAATGGATTGTGTACAAAAATTTTGTTGACCAAGTGTTTGTGTGGGAGAATTGATATCAATAAGATACAATTCTCGTGAGCTATGAAAAGCTAGGTGTTGCAATCAATGAAGAGCTTTTAATGGACTAGACGTCTAAGAGTGAAGCTCTTAAAGAAGGAAGTACGAGATAGGGCGTTTAAGCTTTAATGCACTTGAAGAAGATGAAGAAGTTCGAGTTGTAGTTGTTGGAAGTGTATATAGAATCGGCAATGGATTCTCCTTTTATATGTAGTAGGAAGCTTGGAGCAGTTGGTGGTCTTCTAATTTGAATTTAGAGCAATTAATGCTCTAATCTGTTGTTGACTCTGATAAGTGGCACGTAGCTTGCGGTCTGTCTCTGACACTTTGCTAAAAATAGGTGCAGTGCTTGCGGGAGGAATGTCCTTTACGAGTGTATGCCAAGAATGGAAACCTTCATTGAATGTGATTTGCGGGTTAACGTTGCATCGAAGTCAATGAAGCCTCAAATCAGGGACATGTCTTAGGCGAAGACTATCGGACGTTCTTGAGGTCTTCAACATTCTTGATGAAGCTTGGCGATATGAGCTTGTCCAGATATCAGAAAGGAAGGCTGGCGATGCATAAATTGCCTATTGTGCGAAGGGCGTCCGATGTCCTATAGGCTATCTTCTTCAAGGCAATATACAATAAGCAACCCTAAACTATTCAAGCTATGCCTAAGTTCAAGTTGCCACTCTATGAGACACGAGCCCATTAGTCACCTTGACTTAGACTTAGGTTATGGATTCAAGCAAATCTAGGCTAATATGCAACAATCTCCTCCTATTTGCTTGAGTCCATGACCCTACGAATACAATATCGGTGACCATGTTCAAGTCTAGTAATAACATGCTTGTAAGATTGATATATTAAATAAGCATGCCCTAGATGAACTTACATAAAGGTCATTGTATTCAAGAATTACAAAGTGTTTACAAACAGGAAATTAAGCATCGGACACTTGTAATGGCTGAATTTAAAGACATGCGAGATAGGCGAGAATAGGCAATATAGGACATGTCTTTAAACCGGTGGTTTAAATTTCATGCAATCACATAATAAGCGGTTCATAATAAACATGAAAGTTTTAAAACATAGACATTGTTAATTAAACAAGTTGTTTAATTACAAAGTTTAGCAAAAAGATTATACAAAATATTATCGGCGGTTCGAGATGATGACCTAGATGATGCACGACCTTTGCCTTTGCACGATGAAGATTGCCCATAGCTCTTGATGCCCATTTAGAGTCAACGGCGGCCTTAAGTCTTGCAATTTCTTCGTTTCTTCTTGCTAGCTCTTCTTTAGTATCGCCAATTCGGAGAGCTCTTTGTTCTTACGCGAGCGAGCATTATGCTCAATGAGCTTGGTGCGATCATTGTTGAGTCGGCCATCTCCTCCTTCATGGGCGCAAGCGAGGCATCAATAAAGCGGCGGTGCTCGGTAGTCTTGCGCTCCTTGCGATAGTAAGCCAAGTGCTTGGTCGTGAGATTACGCGTCGCTCGCACGGAGGAGTGAACAGAGCGATTGCTGGCGTTGGGAGTGAAGCACAAGCTTGTAGCCGGCTTCAACCATGTCGACGACTGCATCATCTTAGTGGCGAGGTTGTCCCGGTTGGTTTCGAAGATGGCGAGTCTTGGATGAAGAGGCTGAGATTTGGTGGCAAGGGCGGCTGGGTGAGAGAGATGGATCGTGGCGGGCATCAAGCGGCCTTTGCACCCTTTGAAATCTCCATCACTTGGGTCATGCGATCGGCACGCACATGGGTGATGTGAGGCGATGCACAGAGAGTTGGTGCGGGGCCTTGGTCAGGTCAACGAGATGACCTCAAAATCCTTCAAAAATTTATGGACGGCCTCGCGGGATAGGTATCGGACGAGTCGGGATGACTCGGCGATGGTCTCGAGGGGATGGTGGCTTGGGTAGGTGAGGGTGGAGGATGGGCGGTGGGAGACGGGGATTGGCTAGAGGATGAGGAGAATGGATGGTGGAGGAAATATCAATAGAGGGTGAAGGAAGGCTAGGAAAGATGCGAGCAGGGAAGAGCCTTTCTATGTAGATGACATAGGAAAGGGGTGAATGAAGAAGGGAGGAGGAGAAAAGAAAGGGGAAAGGCTAGGAGAAAGGAAGAGAATAGGGATGAGAGGGTTGAAGCCAAGGTAAGTGGTGACTACATCAATGAAGGTGTAGACCACGGGGTGAAAAAGGATGGAAGGATGGCCGATAATGGTGAAGACGGGGGTTTAGGCGAGAGAGAGAAAGGGGAGATGTCCGATTTGGTTGGAAGGGGAAGGCCTAGGTCTTTATGGATTGCAACCCATTGGTTGAAGATCATAAGATCTTGAACCGAGTTGTGGGAGAAAAAGAGTTGTGACCGGGCGGGAGAGGGTCATAGTAGGCACCCCATTGAAAGATGATTTCACTGCAGACATAGGGTGACGGGGAAATCTCTTGGGGTAGTCAAGGGTGGCTAAGAGAGGGTCGAGTCGGCGGGGTTGGGTTTAGGCCTGCTTCTCTACGAAGGCAGCGAGCTGCACCTCGGGGTGTAGGTTGGTATAGGGGTTGGTTTTGAGGCGTTTGGGAGGAGGCGGATCGGAAAGAGGAGAGATAGGTCGTTTGGAGGATGGTGGTTGAGAAGAGGTGGCGGTGAGATAGATGGCTCTGTGGTGGTTGTTTGGATGGGAGCGGATGGAGGAGGTGAGGAAGCGGGTGAGGTGGTAGTGGTAGTAGGCATAGGTGGTGAAGGTGGAGGAGAAGTGGTTTCATCGGCGGTTCCCACAAAATGTACCCTCTTCTTTGCACTCTTTTAAAACGTTTGCCATGCTTGGACTTAGTAGGAGTGGAAGAGGCGAAGTTGGTGATGGAGATGTTGGGAGGCTGTTGGTGGAGGAACAGCGATGGAGAAGCAGGGTGGGGAGACGGCGGGTGTGGAGGAAGAAGTGGATGAGACCTTAGGAAGGCCAAAGATTCGTCGTGGGTAGGAGGGTTTGTTTGGTTTGGGTTTGGAGGATTGGGAGGTAGGTTTAGAGGGTTTGGAGAGGTCACCGGTTGGAAGGATGATGTGTCCTTCTCAGTACGCCTTTGAGCGAGCTTCTGGTTTGTTTGAGTTTTGGGGTGAGAGAGGAGAGTGTTTAGGCTTTTGGTAGGAGGCTCGGCGGGCTCATATGGGTCATGATCTAGCTGCGAGGTCAAAATGTTCGGGCGGTGCCCCAATGGGTGTAGGCTCCTCCTCCTCGGCGGGTAACCCGGCGGTGTAGGTGACCTTCCTCTTACCCTTGCGGCTTGGGTAGAGGGCCACCGATGCGATAGCAGACGGCGAGGAGTGCGGCGGCGCTGATAGCGTGCGCGGCGGCCAGCGAGCCGCGTTGGTTGTCCTTTTGGCCATATCATCCCTATAGCGGGTGATGTTGTTGGCCGTGAAGACGTAGGTGTTGGACACCTTGATGAGGTCGTCGAGCGACCGGCTCATCAATCTCCTCATAACGGAGGATGACATTGATAACCACGACAAAGGGCCTCTTCATGGACGGGTGAGCTTGGACTTCAACGCTGGGACGGCATTGAGAAGATGATCTTTGCCCGGTTGAGTTGCTTGCGAAGGACCACGACCTTGGTCCACATCAGTGTTGGGAGGTGAAGATGTCCCTCGAGCCATTTTTGAACAAAATGCTCTTGTCGAGCAGATGGCGATATGATAGGGGTTCTACGGGAAGAGGTTCCTAGACATCTCGGAAAACCTCTCGGTTGGGCGGACCCCTCATCATCTCCCGAGGCAAGTGCCGATTCGGCATCGGTCAAGTCCAATTTGCCTTCAACGAGCGGTCAAGGATTTCTCCAACATCCTTGTAGGTCAACTTGATGTAGTGGCCTCGATGTAGCCCTTGATATAGCTTAAGTTGGCGGCTCGAAGGCATTAGGCGGTGGAGGAGGCGAGAATCATCCTTGTATAGAATTCCTCGGCTAGATAGTTCTTTGTAGTGGGTGTCGTTGAGTTGGAACAGGGAGAAGTCCACACTCGGCCAAATCTTTTAGAAGGCATCACCAGCGGATGTGCAAATGATGGAGTCTATGTCGATAGTCATCCCGGGTGATAACTTGACACAGGAAGGGTCCTTATAGGGAGCTCGGCGGCCAATGCGGCCCTGGTTGGCTTAGCGGAGCGAAGGATGAAGTGGTAGCGGCGGCCTTTGAGGATTTAGATTTTCCCTACATGATCGGATGTGAGAATAGCATATATAGAAATCGGCGGATATGCAAGAAACAGCGAGATAATATGTAATCGAGATATTCGAGCAATCGCAGATATTTATCAAAACAAGTCTTGTTGAGATCAAGACCCATAACATAAACAATTTAAGAACAGTTCATGAGCTGGGTTTTAAACGTATCGATTTTGTCATTTTCAAGCAAACAAAGTAGCATAAACTGAATATATAGTGTCACATAAAGTATTAAAACACATTTTACACCACATAAACACGATTCAAGCAACAATTGTGAGAATCCAAAATTCTTCAATGGCGGACGGTTTGAACAACTCGAATTAGGTCAAAACAGACCGAAACATAGAATTTAAATGAATAGAAAAGATGTAGAAATTCTTACCATTGATGATTTTAGCTAGAAAACGTAAAGATTTTGGAAAGTTGAAGGCTTTTGGAGAGATTGTAGATTGGAAGTCCGAGGGTTTTGAAAGTTTAAAATGGCGGTTGTTGAGAATTGTGAAGAGACACTTGTACATTTTGCCCTTTTATACCTCGACAGGCCAATAAATGACATTTGATAAAATTTGAAGTCCGCATTTATTACACGATGAGTTATCGTTCGTATGGCGCCCTTAAGTCGCCTATTTATCAAAGTCTGCCTATTTTATTTAAAGTCGCCTATTTTAATGCGATACTTACTCAAGCTTGTCTATAAAATGACTTAAGACTTTCGGCGAATAGCAATTTGCGAATCTCATAGACAAATCTATATAGGCAGTTTATAAAATGACTTAAGGAATTTGCAAGAAAGGTTAAGGATTGAGGTCAAGCATACCAAGCTCTCCTCTTAAATAAGCAAACCTGGTTGAATCAAGTGGTTTTGTGAAGATGTCTTACGATTCTCTGTAGGCACATATTGCATGCGATGTTACCTTTTTCAACATGGTCTTTAAGAAAGTGATATCTCACATCAATGTGCTTTGTTTTGGAGTGCATGACAGATTTTGAGAGCGAAATTGCGATGTGTTGTCACACATTATAGGACAATCATCGGTTTGATCTCATAGTCCACTAGTTCTTTGTTTGATCCACAGATTGTGAGCAGCACTACCGGCTATGTATTACGCTTGGTTGTTGAAGTTGAAACAGAGGTTTGCTTCTTCTGGCCCATGAGACAAGTCTATTTCCTAAGAATTGACATGTCCCACTTGTGCTTTTCTGTCAACTTTACATGCGGCAAAATCGGCATCGAATAGCCTATAAGATTAAAAGATGAATCTCTAGGATACCAGATTCCCAAATTGGGAGTATCTATCAGATATCTGATGATTCTTTTGACTGCTTGTAGGTGAGACTCCTTTGGATCAGCTTGAAACCTAGCACAAACACAAACAGCAAACATGATATCAGGCCTACTAGCAGTTAAGTATAAAAGTGAACCAATCATGCCTCAGAGAGTCATGTCCACTTTCTTGCCCTTCTCATCTTTGTCAAGATGGCGGTTAGTAGCCATAGGAGTCTTGAAGTGTTTGCATTCTCAAGACCAAATTTCTTGATGACATCCTTTGCATATTTGGCTTGATTGATGAAGATACCATTTGAACTTTGTTGAATTTGAAGACCAAGGAAAAATTGAGCTCTCCCATCATGCTCATCTCAAATTTACTCTGCATAAGCTTTTCAAACCTTTTGCAAAGATTTTCATTAGTAGAACCAAAGATAATATCATCAACATATATTTGAACAAGTAAGGAATGACCTTTATGTTTCATAATGAAAAGAGTAGTGTCAATTTGACCTCTTACAAAGCCTTGAGATATCAAGAACTTTGAAAGGGTCTCATACCAGGCTCTTGGAGCTTGTTTAAGTCCATAAAGGGCTTTCCTCAGCTTGTAGACATCTTCTCTCCTTGAACAGTCTATGAACCCAGGTGGTTGCTCAACATAGACTTCTTCTTGAAGTTCTCCATTCGAAATGCACTCTTTACATCCATTTGATAAACTTTGAAGTCCTTGTAGAGGCATAGGCCAAGAATAATCGATAGCCTCTAATCTTGCAACGGGGCAAATGTCTCATCATAGTCAATACCCTCCTCCCTGCGTATCCTTGGGCTACCGTCTTGCCTTGTTTCTTGTAATGTTGCCGTTTTCATCCATTTTGTTTCAAAACCCACTTTGTGCCAATAACGCTTGTCCTTTAGGCCTAGGGACTAGTGACCGGACTTGGCATCTGTCAAATTGGTTTAGCTCTTCTTGCATAGCTTCCACCCGACTTGGATCTTCGAGCTTCATCAATCTTTTGGGTTCAATGTTAGATACAAATGCGAGAATACATGCATTCGTTTCTTGAAGCTTGTCTAGTTTGAACACCGCATTAAGATCTCCAATGATTTGAGTGATAGGATGATCTTTTACTTCCCTAACTTCGCAGTTGAACTTGTCCTATTGTATCGGCGAGTTGGATTCTTGAGAAGTAGAAGTAATGAAGCTTGGTTTTCTAAAGGGTAGGTTAATTCCAAGGTAGGTTGTATGACTTCGGTGTGGAAGGCAAAGGGATTCGGGGTTTTGAGTGTTCATTTGATGGTTCGTTTGAGGATTCTAACAGTTGACTCTTGGAAGATCTTGTGAAGAAGGAGGATCGGAGATCGGGATTAGGCGTTCGCACTGCCTCATATTCATCGAATCATTAGTAACCTTAGGAGCCAAATGTGGCCCAATGAAATCAAATTCATCAAAAGAAACATGTACGATTCAACAACTTTAAGTGAAGTTTTATTGTAAACTCGTATGCTTTTGAAAACTTGGCATATCCGAAAAATTCCTTCATCACTTTTGGATTCAAACTTACCTCTATGTTCTCTACCATTGTAAAGAACATAGCATTTACAACCAAATATTTTAAAGAATCCAATGTTGGGAGCTCGCCTCTCCATATTTCATATGGAGTTTTGTTATGAAATTTATTTATGATGGACTGTTTTGTGTGAAGCAGCGGTGTTCACTTCCGCCCGAAATACATAGGCGGTTTGGCTTCAGAATCATTGTCTTTCCGCTTCAATGAGAGTTCTGTTCTTCCTTTCAGAACTCCATTTTGTTGAGGTGTGCCAACGCAGAGAAATTGTGACCAATTCCATGGTCATCACAATATTTGGCCACACCATTGTTCTTGAACTGCTCCATTGTCCGATCGACATCGAGATATCATCCGGCCGAGTCGTAGTCTTCAAGAGTTCGAATGATGTCATATGCTTCATCTTTGGAGGACATCATTTCTACCCAAGTAAATCTTGAGTAATCATCAACTACCACAAGAGTATACTTGCGCCACCAAGACTTGTAGTAGTTACAGTCCAAACAGATCCATGTGCAAGAGCCGTAGAGGTCCGGTTGTTGATAGGCAAGGCTTGCTTTTGAAGGAAGATTTATGTAGTTTGCCCAGTTGACATGCTCTGCAGAGACGTGTGATTCAGTGATATTTTAGGCAAACCGACAACTAGATTGTCTTTTGATAGCTTCTCCGGTATTTGAAATTGAGATGACTAAGCCTTTTGTGCCACAACCTGTTGTCGGTTGATGACCTAGCAACCAAGCAAAGATTTGATTTTCTTCCAACAAAGATTTAGGTCAACAAAGATAGACATTCCCTTTCGAATCTGTCAGATAGTTGAACATGTCTCATTGTCCTTTATGAGACATTGACTAGAGGAAAAGACATGTTAGACCTTTATCACGAATTGTGATATGCTTAGCAGTGTGCTTTAAACCTTCAACTAGAGAGACTTTGTTGATGGAGAGATTGCCTCGATTATACTTCCATAACCAATGGTCTTCCCTTTTGAGTTATCTCCAAATATGACGAGGGACCTTTGCTTCAACAATGCTTGAAAGAAGATTTGGATCACCTCATATGCTTTGAGCATCCACTGTCTAGATACCATAGATCTTTCTCTTCTTCATTGACACCATGAAGCATTCTGAAATATAGACATTTAAGAATATGGTCCCCTTTTATTTTTGGGTCCTCAAGGTTAGCAACCTTTTGGGATCCACACTGTTTAACCTTTGGAGGAGTAAATCCTCTAGATTTAGGTGTGAATCTCGAAGGCATTCATGAATCTCATGACCATGGCATTTGAAAGAGCATTTGTGAAATCCTTCAACATGAGTAATGATTTCTTTTGAGGCTTCTTAATATCGGCGGTCTTTGGAATGATCTTTCTGGCGATAATTGGCCTATAGGACTTAGGGCGATAATGCCTTTTCTTGTTGATGTTAGGTTTACCATAGGTAGACCTCTTATCAAAAGATTTTGTATTTACAGCACATGTCCTTTAAGCTTTTTATCCGAATTCACTTCTTTTACCCTTTTATAGGCGGTGTTGGGATCAGCAATCTTGCCTTTGACAAATTTAATAGGTTTGAGCCGAGAATTCCTAGACTTGCTATTAGTCATCCCGTTTTCTTAGGGTGACTAATGGCGGTTTTAGTTGCTCAAACTCACTATTTAGAGTCATTCTTTGGCATTGCTTTCTTTTGGACTTGTCTTTTGTGTTCTTGGGATAAACAAAAGGAACTTTGTTAAAGCCAAGTCCTTGCCTTTTGGGAGACTCTGGTCATAAGAAACTTCTACAACCAATTCTTCAAGAATCACTTCGATGTCTCATCCTTTTGAGAACTAGAAGAACTACCTACTTTGAACTCACTTTGGAAACCAATGCCGCTTTGTCATCTAAAGTTTTCGGTTTGAGAGAATGGCATCAAAGTTTCCTTTAGAGTTATTCCAAGTATTGACAACCTTTTGAAGGTCATCTTTCTCGAATTTATCTTCTTGATGTGTTCAAGTAGGAAATCCACTTTTTCATCAAAGCTTTGTTCTCTTTTTGCAATTTGATACTTTCGACTTCTTTGTCTATCAAGATCTTTGATCTTAGACATCAAGGTTGATTTCTCGAGACGACTAGTTCATGCTTCTTGGCTAATTTCACATAGGCGCTTTGAATTTTGAAAACTCTTCCAAAGATGTCTTTGTTAGCTTTGATGAGCTCTCCCTTTGATGGTTCATTGAGCTCATCATCATCATCACTGTCATCTTGTTGAAATGGTAGTGACCTCACCGAATCATGTGGTGACTCCTGGCCATAAGGCATATGTTGGCTTCTTCAGAAAGTCACAAGAGTCATCCTCATCGTGTGTCACACCATGTAGGCGATTGCTTTCATCAATGTCTTCACCACCATCCCTTTTTGTTTTTGAAATTTAGTTTCGGGACGTTTCTTATAAAATTCATATTTTGGCTTTGGACATTTAGAGGCAAAATGGCCTGGTTTCCTACAGTTAAAACAAACTAGCTCATTATCCTTTTGATGGTCTCGATTTATAAGGAGCGAATTTTTGGTTGGCGGTTGTTTTATAAGGAACGGCGTTTTGTGAGAAGCGCCTATGTGATGATGGTTTATTAAACCTTTTGAAACGTTGATATTTCTTTACAAACATAGCAAAGGCTTCGTCGAAAGAATATCATCATCTTCTTTGGATGTAGAAGGTGTTTCATCGGGTTTTGAACAGAAGGTTCGAGAGACATGGTGGTAAGGACAAGTTTTTAAAACTCTTTTCCATTTCTTGAGCTTGTTGGATCTCAAGCTCATAAAGCGAAAGACTAGCATAAAGGTTTCTAAGAGTCAATTTGTTTAAATCTTTTGACTCTTTCATGGTGATTTTAACATGCCATAGGCGCCTAGTGCATTTAGAAATCTCATGTTTATTTCTTTCTTTTCATACTTCTTTCCTAATGAATAGCAAGAGTTGACTACCTCATAGAATCTGTCATAGGCACTTCGCAGAGACTCTTTGGGATCCTTTTGAAGGAGTCAAACTTACGGATGCGGGTATATAATTTGTTGTTCTTTGTCTCGCCATCACCTTCAAGATATTCAAGGATGGCTTCCCACATCTCCTTTCTTTGTGTCCAAGTTGATAATCTGGCGATAAGTACTTATATCAACACGGTGGTAATGATGTTGATGGCCTTTCCATCGAGCATCATTCTTCTGTCTTCATCATCCCACTCTTCTTCGGCTTTGGTACTTGGTGCGCGGTTGGATCTACCGCGGCGGTGTATTAGGCTTCATTGGAATTACGGGTCCATCGTGACACATTTCCACAAACGTTTATCAATTGAATTCATATGTCTTTTGACTTTATCTTTCCAGATGTCAAAGTGAACTTCATCCAAGACAGGACAATGGTTCACGTTTGAGGTTTCCAACATTTGGTGAGCAGCCATGATCTTTAATCTCTCAAGAGGTTAATCTCGGAAAAACTAGTTTTCAAAGAGTTAAGCTCGATACCAATTGTTAGGTCCAAGGTTGCTCAATATAGGCTAGAAGGGGGTTGAATAGCCTATGTCCAATTTTTGAAATTGATTCAAAAATCTTACTTCACTAGGGTTTTATAAATTTTGCGGCGGAAGTCTTGTGAAGTATAGGACAAGTTGAGAATGGGCGATCTTCACAGTCAAGATCAGCAGTTCTTAACAGATTGGAAATCTGGAAATTTAAAGCAACACAATCAATTCACAATCACACACAAATAGACAGAATATTTAATATGGTTCACACTTATAAATAAGTGCTACGTCCACAACCAAAGTGGTCAACTTTGGATTTGAAAATCGTGTACTAAGTTTTTCCACTAGATATTTTACAAACTAAATCTCTAATGGATTGTGTACAAAAATTTTGTTGACCAAGTGTTTGTGTGGGAGAATTGATATCAATAAGATACAATTCTCGTGAGCTATGAAAAGCTAGGTGTTGCAATCAATGAAGAGCTTTTAATGGACTAGACGTCTAAGA
Source organism: Platycodon grandiflorus (assembly GCA_016624345.1). NCBI lineage: Eukaryota > Viridiplantae > Streptophyta > Magnoliopsida > Asterales > Campanulaceae > Platycodon > Platycodon grandiflorus. Next base: position 57,168,115 of record CM028362.1, read on the forward strand.
GTGAAGCTCTTCAAAGAAGGAAGTACAGATAGGACGTTTAAGCTTTAATGCACTTGAAGAAGATGAAGAAGATTCAGAGTTGTAGTTGTTGAAGTGTATTGAATGCAGCAATGGATTCTCCTTTTATATGTAGGAGGAAGCTTGGAGCCGTTGGTGGTCTTCTAATTTGAATTTAAGAGCAATTAATGCTCTAATCTGGTTGTTGACTCCTGATAGGCTGGCCTGTAGCTTGTCTGTCTCGACACTTTGCTAAAAATAGGCGGTGTGCTTGCGGGAGGAATGTCCTTTTCGAGTGTATGCCAAGAATGGAAACCTTCATTGAATGTGATTTGCGGGTTAACGTTGCATCGAAGTCAATGAAGACTTCAAATCAGGACATGTCTTAGAAGACTATCGGACGTTCTTGAGGTCTTCAACATTGCGATGAAGCTTGGCCGATATGAGCTTGTCCGATATCCAAAGGAAGGCTGGCGATGCATAAATTGCCTATTGTGCGAGAGGACGTCCGATGTCCTATAGGCTATCTTCTTCAAGGCAATATACAATAAGCAACCCTAAACTATTCAAGCTATGCCTAAGTTCAAGTTGCCACTCTAACAGACACGCAGGCCCATTAGTCACCTTGACTTAGACTTAGGTTATGGATTCAAGCAAATTTAGGCTAATATGCAACAGTTACTGTGACGCCCCGAGTTCGGGATCAACGAGGCACGTTTGTTTTCTCGTGTAGTGCAGGAGCAACGCGAAGTTGGAGAAAGAGAAATGATATCCTTTATTATGTGGTTTATTTACAAGCACTTATGTGAACATCAAGGTGTTATGTGACTTGCGTGAATTGTATATAAATGATGATATTACATGTTCAGTTGTGGTGTATAAATGCTATTACCATGTTACTATTATCGCTTGAGCATTATGCCATGTCATGTAGTTGCATTAGGGTCTTGGTTTACTGTTGCATTCATATTCATAGCATACAATACATTATAGTGGCTTACGGGGTCTTTTAGACTCACCCAACAACCTCCTCAGGTTTCAGGTTAAGTTCCAGCACACGAGTCTTGAAGGTTGGAGTTAGCAAGATGTATTTGTATTGTCATTTTCTTCTTATTTCTTGTACTGTGAGATCGTGAGGTTTACTAAGTTATGTAAACTTAGTATATGGGTAGAAATAGTTGTATTCTTGATTTGTATTTAATGCCGACTTGTGAAGTCGTCCGCTTGTAGTATTTTATAACTTCGGTTTACGGCTCGTGGTGCAGGTATGGCCTTGTGCTGTCGATATTTTACTAGTAGTTTTCCCGAACGCGTAGCGCGTGGTGTTTATTATTATTGTTTCTCCGGCTCGTGTATTTAGCCGTCGAGGTTTTATTGTTGGGTTTATTTTAGTGTTGTTCTCCGTGTATGTTTGGCCGTTGAGGTTTATTTATTTGTGGTTCTTGTTCAAGTTTTTGAAACTCACATTTTATCTTGTATTCCGTGAATTAGTTTTGGTTTTGAGCTTTTATGGCTCACTCTTATTGGTTGATTACGTACGTTTTGTTCTTTGACGCCCGAGTTTGGGATCAACGAGGCACGTTTGTTTTCTCGTGTATTGCAGGAGCAACGCGAAGTTGGAGAAAGAGAAATGATATCCTTTATTATGTGGTTTATTTACAAGCAATTATGTGAACATCAAGGTGTTATGTGACTTGCGTGAATTGTATATAAATGATGATATTACATGTTCAGTTGTGGTGTATAAATGCTATTACCATGTTACTATTATCGCTTGAGCATTATGCCATGTCATGTAGTTGCATTAGGGTCTTGGTTTCTTGTTGCATTCATATTCATAGAGACAATACATTATAGTGGCTTACGGGGTCTTTTAGACTCACCCAACAACCTCCTCGGTTTTCAGGTTAAGTTCCAGCACACGAGTCTTGAAGGCTGGAGTTAGCAAGGTGTATTTGTATTATCATTTTCTTCTTATTTCTTGTACTATGAGATCGTGAGGTTTACTAAGTTATGTAAACTTAGTATATGGGTAGAAATAGTTGTATTCTTCAGATTTGTATTTTAATGCCGACTTGTGAAGTCGTGCCGCTTATAGTATTTTATAATTTCGGTTTACTCGTGGTGCGGGTATGGCCTTGTGCTGTCGATATTTTACTAGTAGTTTTCCCGAACGCGTAGCTCGTGGTGTTTATTATTATTGTTTCTCCGGCTCGTGTATTTAGCCGTCGAGGTTTTTATTGTTGGGTTTATTTTAGTGTTGTTCTCCGTGTATGTTTGGCCGTTGAGGTTTATTTATTTGTGGTTGTTGTTCAAGTTTTGAAACTCACATTTTATCTTGTATTCCGCTGAATTAGTTTTGGTTTTGAGCTTTTATGGCTCACTCTTATTGGTTGATTACGTACGTTTTGTTCGTGACGCCCGAGTTCGGGATCAACGAGGCACGTTTGTTTTCTCGTGTAGTGCGAGCAACGCGAAGTTGGAGAAAGAGAAATGATATCCTTTATTATGTGGTTTATTTACAAGCACTTATGTGAACATCAAGGTGTTATGTGACTTGCGTGAATTGTATATAAATGATGATATTACATGTTCAGTTGTGGTGTATAAATGCTATTACCATGTTACTATTATCGCTTGAGCATTATGCCATGTCATGTAGTTGCATTAGGGTCTTGGTTTACTGTTGCATTCATATTCATAGCATACAATACATTATAGTGGCTTACGGGGTCTTTTAGACTCACCCAACAACCTCCTCAGGTTTCAGGTTAAGTTCCAGCACACGAGTCTTGAACGTTGGAGTTAGCAAGATGTATTTGTATTGTCATTTTCTTCTTATTTCTTGTACTGTGAGATCGTGAGGTTTACTAAGTTATGTAAACTTAGTATATGGGTAGAAATAGTTGTATTCTTCAGATTTGTATTTAATGCCAACTTGTGAAGTCGTGCCGCTTGTAGTATTTTATAACTTCGGTTTACAGCTCGTGGTCTGGGTATGGCCTTGTGCTTGTCGATATTTTACTAGTAGTTTTCCCGAACACGTAGCTCGTGGAGTTTATTATTGTTGTTTCTCCGGCTCGTGTATTTAGCCGTCGAGGTTTTTATTGTTGGGTTTATTTTAGTGTTGTTCTCCGGTGTATGTTTGGCCGTTGAGGTTTATTTATTTGTGGTTGTTGTTCAAGTTTTTGAAACTCACATTTTATCTTGTATTCCGCTGCATTAGTTTTGGTTTTGAGCTTTTATGGCTTACTCTTATTGGTAGATTCTGTACGTTTTGTTACTGTGACGCCCCGAGTTCGGGATCAACGAGGCACGTTTGTTTTCTCGTGTATTGTAGGAGCAACGCGAAGTTGGAGAAAAAGAAATGATATCCTTTATTATGTGGTTTATTTACATGCACTTATGTGAACATCAAGGTGTTATGTGACTTGCGTGAATTGTATATAAATGATGATATTACATGTTCAGTTGTGGTGTATAAATGCTATTATCATGTTACTATTATCGCTTGAGCATTATGCCATGTCATGTAGTTGCATTAGGGTCTTGGTTTACTGTTGCATTCATATTCATAGCATACAATACATTATATTGGCTTACGGGGTCTTTAAGACTCACCCAACAACCTCCTCAGTTTTCAGGTTAAGTTCCAGCACACGAGTCTTGAAGGTTGGACTTAGCAAGATGTATTTGTATTGTCATTTTCTTCTTATTTCTTGTACTGTGAGATCGTGAGGTTTACTATGTTATGTAAACTTAGTATATGGGTAGAAATAGTTGTATTCTTCAGATTTGTATTTTAATGCCGACTTGTGAAGTCGTGCCGCTTGTAGTATTTTGTAATTTCGGTTTACAGTTCGTGGTCTGGGTGTGGCCTTGTGCCTGTTGATATTTTATTAGTAGTTTTCCCGAACGCGTAACTCGTGGTATTTATTATTGTTGTTTCTCCGGCTCGTGTATTTAGCCATCGAGGTTTTTATTGTTGGGTTCATTTTAGTGTTGTTCTCCGGTGTATGTTTGGTCGTTGAGGTTTATTTAGTTGTGGTTGTTGTTCAAGTTTTTGAAACTCACATTTTATCTTGTATTCTGCTGCATTAGTTTTGGTTTTGAGCTTTAGTGGCTCACTCTTATCAGTTGATTCGGTACGTTTTGTTATTTTGGCGCATCGAGTTGGTGTTCAACGTCGGATCCCGAACTCGGGGCGTCACAGTTGGTATCAGAGCTTAGGTTAGCTGTTCGCCAGGACAGGATCCTCGGCTTAGGTGATTTGGGTTTTGGGTTGAGCGATTAAAGTCGAGTGTTGGTGTTTAAGTGTATCATGGATATTGGTAAATTGTGCAGATTGTCCAAGTAGGACTGGAATTGTTGGGTCCTTACGCTCACGAGAGCAGGGATTAAAGAATTGTAATATCTTATTTCTCTTATAGAGATTAGTAAGTGCACTTTAAGTCCTCACTAGGTTGATGAAAACTAGTGTGAGTCACTTGGAAGGTTTAGTATTGTGATTTGGCCAACTTAGATGGTCTTCTTAATCGTAGAGATGTATAGCCTGAACGTTTTAAGGAATATGTTAGTCTTGAGGTTGGTAATCATTTGAGGAAGTAGATGTGAAAGACTCGAGATTCTTGGTCACGAGTTCTCTAGTGGTTAGTGATTAGTGGTTAGTGTCGAGTTATATTGGTGCGAGATCTTAAGTTCGTACTAACATAGACACTTCATTCTTACATATCACATCATGGAATGCGAAACTTGTACATATTAGAGACATATGTTACACTTACGTACATTTGCTTCTATTTGATACTTACGTGCATGAGACCGATTCTAAAGGGCATATTTGTAACCACTTGTCCCTAACGCCCTTCGACGAAAGCTTTTGAAGCCACTTCAGAAGGGCCCCTGATTTGGTTGTCAAGAGATATTCATCAATGACTAAGTTGATTACATATTAGATAGAAATTGCCGAACCTTATTACCAAACGGAATGGACAAGTAAATGGGATTGTGTACTTGAATATGTTTGTGCATCTTGTGTGGATTGTTTATCACTCCTTGTGAAATGGTTTGATATGTATCGATATTTGTATAAGCAATCGTGCTCGATTGAACGTCATTAGTTATAAGATTGTGATTAGCTATTTGTGACTTATGTATTGTCACGTGTGTTATATGTTTGTTCGATCTTAGAGATTTAGAGTCAATATTAGCCACCTCAGTGGTGAGCATGTGATTATTAAATTGTATATGAGATGAGTTAGTATGACTCTACAATGTGTACTTTAAACTTGAACTTCACTAGAGACGGTAGTTAGTCTCGCAATAACCTAGAGATCTCTTATGTCACGAAATCATACTTGTTTGAGGAATATTGTGAGCGAGCCTTAATGAGATCGCTGATCTCTAATTCAAAACGATTCATTTTGTCCATTAGTCTTCAACTCGCTATTGATGGCGGTTTCCTTGGTGAATATTTTGGTAAAGCCTTGTTGTAAGATATGTATTCACCGTAGATGTTCAATCTATGAATTCGCGGTCGAATTCTTTTAAGGGGGAGAGGATGTAATACCCTGATCCTACTTCTTTCCTAGTTCACTCGTATGTCGGGTCAATTCGAGTGTTGTTTTGTGTGTTTAACTTCTGGTATGTTTGAGTCTTGAGTTCTTTGTCATTCGTGCATCAATACGGGATGATTAGAATGAGTTTTGAGTGTGTTTTAACCATAAGATAGAAAAAGATACACACAAAAGCATGAATATATGCTTAAACCTGAAATTCTGTCCATCCGAACAGTCTGTAGTAATTTGCCATAGATTTGTCTAAGAAACTTGGATTTGCAAACTGTTTCATTCTATGTAAACTAGACTCAAAGATCTTTAAAACCATATATTATTTGTAATTTTTAAACTTTTGGATCATCCTAGAAACATCTTTAAAGTTGACCCAAAAATGCAGAATTTCATAGCATTTGACCAAAGTTTTAATTGTTAACTTGTTGACCTATTGACTTTGACTAAAGTTAGGAAACATCTTGAGACCCTTTGACCAGTCTTTTCTCCACCTTATCAGAACATAAGAGATCCAAAGACTCCATTTTTAAGCCCCTCCACCGTGCAAACATAGAGAGAAAAGAAGAGAGTCTAGAGAGAGAGTAGTGAAATAAAATGATGATATCTTGAGTTTCACTTGTCCGATCGACGATCCGTCTTCACCGTTGCGAAGCTCTTGACAGGAGGAACACTTTCCATGGATTGCATGCTGATTTTAATGATGTAATTTTGGTTGAACTAAGTAACTATAATGTTATGTTTGATTATGAGATGAATTGGAAGAGTAGAGCATGTAGGTGGCGTTAGTTGTTCATTATTGTGTTAAATCCTTGGAAGAAACATGTGATTAGTTGTTCTAAATTATGTTATGATATATTATGTTATTGTTTGAGGTTGAAAATATAATTGGGAGAAGACATAATAATTTTTGGAAGCCAAATGCTTAGTTCTTGAAATAAGATTTGTTACAGTTTTAAGGCATGATGTTGAATTTTCTGGGAAAAATTCGTCAATGGGAATTGTTTGAATTTTGGATATGTTTTACATAAATATTTTTTTACACAATCCTAGAAATTTTCATAAATTTTAGAGGTCGGGAAGTGTTAAGAATATGCCCGTAAATCAGCTGATATATATGTATGCATATTCCAACACAGTGATTTGCTTGTTCCCATTACAACGCAAGTTTCACAAGTGGCGAAAAGGGCTGCGTACCGGTTAGTGTGGCAGCTTGTTGAAACAATGCATAGGTCATTAGACTAGGAAGTCTTTGTACATATCCAAGTCTTTGTCCTACCAGAATGATGACAACTTTCATATGGATTAGCTCTTCAAACGCCAGCAGACGTGTCCATTGGCAAATGTCTCACCAGCAGACATTTCCTTCAGCTATGATTACCTATTAGCTATCTCTACATCAGCAGTTCTATATCGGTAGATCCCACTATCCGCCAAAGCCCTTCAACAGAATGACTGCAGAGAAGCTGATTACTCAAGGGAACACCATAATCATCGCTATCTCTACATCGCAGCTTCTATATCGGCGATCCGTATCGGCCAAATCCTTCATCGAATAGCTGAGAAGCGTGTGATCATGAGAAACATCGGTCGTCACTCAACTCGCTACAAGTCAAAATAGATCCGTTACAAGATCTTTCTGACAAGCCCAGGATACGCATCGATGTCTGCGCCTTCACGTTTACTCAGTAGACATTTCCTCTTCTGTGCACTGGTTGCAGTATTCAAGTCTTTATCTCCATAAAGGGCCAAGCACAGTACACTGCACTCCAGTCAAAGCAATGATACGTCCTAATCAGTCAGCTGCATCCCAGGCAAAGCTCGACACGTCCAAATCAGTCCAGCCTGTTTCACGGACCAGCTTCAAGACAAAAGCCTAACTGAAGGTCTTTGCCCAACAGATCAAAAGATGTACTCTGATGCATTATGAGATTCAGATCACCAACGGGCATAAACCTATTCAATACTCCAACAACCACTTCTTCTTTCCAGCCTATATAAGAAGACTCTCATTCTCATCTCAACAACAGAGCAAAAAGTGTATGCTTATGCTTGAGAAAGGTTGTGGTATTGTTCTTTATTTACTCAATCCATAACCACACCAACAGAGTGAGAAAACACAAGTGTAAGAACAAACACTTTGTGTAAGAGGGATAAACAGAACTCCAAAAGGGTGAGAAGCTCTGCTTGATCAAAAACCTTGTTTTTGATTTGAGTTCTTTCTTCCTTCGAAAGACTCAGTCTCTTCAGTGGCTGCACCTCCATTCTTCAGCAAAGAGACCAAGCATTCTACAGTTCGTTGAAGCCTGACCAACCTTGAAGATGTCCGATGAAGAGCTAGAGCCTAATAATCCAGATTGCATTCATATTGGCAGACTTATACTACATTATAAGCTGTGCCGATTGTGCAATAAATTGTCATCATTTTTGGGCGAGTGCTTAGCACTCAGTTGTTCAAATACATGCTATTTGAACAACCCCTAATATTTTCTTCTCACTCCACTCTAACACTAGCACTTCTCTTGCCCTACCTACAAGGGTGTTAGGAACTGCTAAGGTTAGAGTTCTAATATGAGTCTTCCGGGGATCCCATCTGACTTCCCTTTTACCCCCGGGGAGTTTGCTAGGATAGAGAGTCTAGGTTAATGTACTAAGCATGTTTGTCTTTGATCAAACCTCTGCTGAATTTTAATATAATAAACTTTGATACATTCAGCCTTTATTTCTCTTTTGTGTATAATTTCTTTTATCTTGAGCAATTTGATTATGGAAAGCAATTGATGCATCTAATATAGATTTTAGTTAACTGCTAAGCTCTCTTTATAATCAAACCTTTACAGTTACTTTAATCTTATTTGTTATACTTATGCTGTTTATTCTTCCGCTGCTCAAACTTCTTTTCATCAGCTAAGTTTAACAAAGTCTTCCATCTGCACGTTCTACAAATCTGCTGATCAAAGTTGTCCGATTTTACAAACATCGGCTAAGCAGTCAGAACTAGGAAGATGAACTAGTTGTATTAATCATTTCATCTATCCTTCAACTTAAATGTTAAAATTGGATGAAATTTTTAATACACTAAGTATAGGCTATTCACCCCCCTCTAGCCTATACACTGAGCACAACCCATGGACCTAACAATTGGTATCAGAGCAAGTTCTCTGAGAATGATTGTTCCAGGCTTAACAACCTGAGAGTTTAGATCCTGTTGCTCAGATTAGATGCATAGCCAAAAAGAGTCTTTTTCAAAATCTCTTATTTACAAAAATCTTTTTGTCTGAGAAACCTGGAAGCCATTTGAAAACACCTTTTTCAAATCAAAATAAAATTTTGTTTTCAAAAACATGTGAGAAAGAATATTGTGATGATTATGTGATCACTATATGAAAATCTATCATATATCAGAACTACATTGATATCATGAAGAGAAGTACTATAGTAGAGACTGACTTGCTAAGGATTATGTATGCTTCATAAATCTGTTCTTTGTCAAAACCATGATATATCCTATAGCAAATAGGCTAACTTCATATATGATGGATGAATTACTTAGATCCACTTCTAAAGATTTGCCTTCTTGACATAAGGCTAACGATTGTATCAATCTAACACCTTTTCAAGAAAACTTTTCATAAAAGTTTAGAGCAAATGAAATAAGAAGAGTTTCAAAGGAAATCAAAGTTATGTCATCTCCAAAATCACTGAGATTATAAGCTCTTGGCGTAAGGACATCGATGATGATATCGTCTTTCTTCAACGGAAAAGCTTCAGCCGAGTAAGAATACACTCAAAGAACCTATGCTCAACATTAGAACTGGTGCTTCAACAACTATGAGCAGACACGTTCAAAGAGTTTAATGAAAAAGTAACCCCAGCTTATAATCTCTTGACTTTTTGGGTTACATATATAAGCTGTATTTTGAATGGTTATTCATCTGTCATGCTTATTAAGTCTCATATGTATTATTGGAATTCTGGAGCTATCTTTGGCTCATAAATGTTGTTAACAATTTCTCTATGAGTACTTAAGACAGGAACTCATATGACAAAAGGGTCAAACATGCAACATTGCTCTCGATCGGCAGACATTAACATAGCTGCTGATTCATGAAGGACTGCTGATCGCTCATGAAAATTCACTCATGTCCTTCACTCACTCAAGGTCAAATCCTCATCTGCTGGACTTCAGAACTGCTATACGAAAAATCTACTGATAAGTCCAAAGAAGTTGATAAAGACCACCTCTCATGCATACACAAAACAGGTCAGCTACTTGCTTACAAATGACCTGTGCTCATGTCTGCTGAATTGATATGCTTATACAAATTATCAGACATACTGCATAATAACCTGTCATACTGCGCCTATATTGATGTATCTGTTTGCTTGTATGACTTGCCTTATGCAAACGGTTTTCAAAAAACTCATCAGCACTTTTTATATTGGCTGATCTAAAAAGTTTTTTTTAAACCCTGCAGTTGGCTAAATTTCCATATCTGCCAACCTACACTTCATAAGCTCAGTTTAATGTGCTGACTTATAGGAGTAAAAACCCTTTAATGACCTACTCTCTCAAGTCTATTAAAGGTGGAGGCACACTTTTCGAAGTCTGACTGCTTCGATTAAAGTTATGACTATTTTCAAAATCTTGAAAAACGACAAATCTTTCATTATCAAATCCTTTCCAAGAATCTTGAGAATATCTAGACTTCACAGCCTATCTCTGCCAAGGCGTGATCAGAAGGACAACTCAACAGTAAAGCTCCATTATTGAGTGCCTTTCAGTCTAACCTCCCTGAGTTTAAGTAGAGCTCCTTCATCATCCAATCTCTACCATGAATAAACTCACAAACTGCCTATCGATTACACTAGATACAAATCGATGATTCAAAATCTCTCAAAATGTTACTAAGTTCAAGTCCTAAGAATCGATCAAGTCAATTCCTCAACAACGGGGTATGATTTCTTCATATTCATTCAAAGTTGTTTTGATTTTATTTCTTTTACTTCACATGAGCTGATCTAAAATTCTCTCAATGATGTATTTCCAAAACCATTCATAAACTGTGAAAATCATTTTCAAAATCTTTCTAATACACAGTTACCAAACATGAGAGAAATTGTATCAATTCATTTGTACCAGAAATCATTAATTATGTTTCTTCAATCTTATTGTGAAAACAATTAATAAAGGAATTTTCTTTTGTCTTGTCTGATAATCATAAAAGTTTGCCATCAAGCATGATTTATATGCTGCAAACCATGATTATCAGAACACTTAAGAACATCCTTAGTCAATTATTTTAAAAAAATAAGATGGAAGGCCATTAATTAATGCTAGCAAAAGTGACTTCATACTCTCTTCTAACTTTTAGTTATCAATCTCATTGATACTCTAAAATGTTTTCAGATGAATCACTGTGAAAATCAATTAGCACATACCTATTCCACCATCGGAATACTGCTTGCATACGTGAACTTCACAGAGAAGATCCCAGAAAAGAAGTATCAAATGTTTGGAAAGCATTTGATATATTGCCATGTGCAACAAGTCTTACGGTTATGTGTAAGTATGCCGCCATCACCTCAAAGATGATGCGGATAATTCGGTTCTCTGAATTAAGTTGCTAATATGGCATTGATGAGGAACTGCTAACCACCGCCATCCATCCCCGAGCCAATCAAAGGGGATTCATGGTCAAAGCAGTAAATCCTCAGTGGCCATCACTCTTCGGTGCTTTCATAATGACCCGAAGAAGTGAATATGTTCTGCCTCCCCCGAGAGTTGGAGGAAATCAAAAAGAACACCCCCATCTTGATCTCCTCCAGAATTCTTGTCTGATGACCTCTCATCAAATATTTAGGATTAGGACTTCTCGGACACAACTTTGTAACATGACACTCCTACTGTAAATTGAATCATTATGTATCTTTATCCTGTAATCTGCAGCTCAGTCAAAATTCCAGTTGTATTGTTCTTGTAATCAGCAGATCCTCACTATGTATTGTTCAAAACTATTCGGATTATTGAATACAAGTTCTGCAACTTTTCCTCATGCCTATCTACTTGTCTGAATTCCTTTGATAGCATGAATTGATGTGTTTTAAGAGTGTTGATCAAATTTACTTGTTATTCTTTATAATCTTTATACTCTTCCTATGATTAAAGAATCGACCTTAATGAAATGATCACACTGCCTAAACACGAACTCTGCTGATACCCCATCAGCAAACCATTCTTGATTGGCTACTATTTCGAATTATGGTGTATTACTACAGTTTAACTCTCATCCTCAGACTCTCTGATAATTGCCTTTCGGAATTAAATCATTTCACAATGATTAAAATTCAAGATCTGCCGAAAAACTATGGTTATTCAACATAGGCAGATTGCAGTTTCATAAAGAATGACCTTCATGTCAACTTATCAAGGAATCTGCTATTACTCAATCTCTATCCCTCCTGCTCAACATTCAAGATTACTAGTAAATCTACTTTGAACCAAGCTGTCTGCTGTATCATCTTAAAATCCAAAGTAAGCATTTGAAATTTTTTTTGGGGTTTATCTTATCAAAAGTATATGAAAATACTTTCACTCTTTAAATTTAAAAATCCAAGCTGTTTAAATTTCCAAATATCAAAAGCTTACATCTTCTTTCAAATCAGCTCAACAGTACTTTGTGTTCTTAGTGATGACAACTACTAAATCTTGCGTAACCTATGAGATTGTAATAATAAAGGCATGATTAGTTGTTCCCGTTATAATGACCAACAACTAATTAGTAAACAGACTGAATTCAAAACACTCAGTTACATTTTATCATGTGCTTCTTTGTCAAAAAGGATAGTAAATCTACTTTGAACCAAGCTGTCTGCTGTATCATCTTAAAATCCAAAGTAAGCATTTGAAATTTTTTTTGGGGTTTATCTTATCAAAAGTATATGAAAATACTTTCACTCTTTAAATTTAAAAATCCAAGCTGTGTAAATTTCCAAATATCAAAAGCTTACATCTTCTTTCAAATCAGCTCAACAGTACTTTGTGTTCTTAGTGATGACAACTACTAAATCTTGCGTAACCTATGAGATTGTAATAATAAAGGCATGATTAGTTGTTCCCGTTATAATGACCAACAACTAATTAGTAAACAGACTGAATTCAAAACACTCTGTTACATTTTATCATGTGCTTCTTTGTCAAAAAGGATGTTGTTAAATTCTCTACTAACTCGACCTATCTTCAAAATAGCTAGAAATTCAAGGATTCATAGGAAGACTGATGGTTCCACAAACTAAGTCCTTCCTCAGGAGTGAATGACCGATATAACCCCTGCTGTATATAGGCTATGCCTCACTCTCTTCTAAACAGGTCTAGTCAGTATGCATTTTAGCAGTTATCTTCCCATGCTAAAGAATGACAAGATCTGTCGCAAAGAAAGAAGATCGGACATCACTTCAGGTACACATTCAATGTCTCACCTACTTGATCTATTTTGTGTTCTTACAAAGTCTTATTAATCTTAATAGATCTTTGCCCCTTATAAATTGTATCATCTGTTAAAAATTCTTTAATAAGGATATTGAACCTACAACAAATTGATACAACAATTCTTCATATACTAGCAATTGGTATCAGCAGTTCTTACTTTTGACATCAAATGCACACTGCTGATGATGTCCACATACTTGAAATCCCATCAAATCCTTCATATATCTATAAAATCTCATTGGGAACAAAATTTAACCAACATCTTGTGACACACTATTTTTCAGAGTTAATCTTTATATATGTGTCCTATACAATAGTGGCCTATGGCACAGCACAAGATATTTAAATCTTCAACTCATCAGTCGTACCCTGCAGTATCTCAATAAAGACAAACTACTATTTTAAACTTCTCGTTTAAAAAATGTAGACATCACTTCTAGACTGCCCATATCTTGTCTTTAACCACACTCAGCATGATGACATAATTCTAAATCAGAACATCATTACCATGTCATTAAATGCATTAAGCCTCCAAAACGTCCAATCACATTCCTCTAACCAAGAAACCCCTTCATCTTCTCAAAACTTCGGAAGGATGTATAAATTGATGACTTACATTCAAAGCCTTCCAAATATTAATCATCATCTCTTCTTCATCTCCCTGATCCAACCTTCATCATGTGTTCACCAAAACGGCTCAACTCTGTGCATCCGTCCATCTCTCAGAATGAAATGCGACGAAGAATGATGATCTTCCTAACCACTCGTCAAGCTCGCTCAATCAGTTGAAGAGTGAGAATGCGCCTGCTAGATCCAAGGAACAGCGTGTCCAATTTCATTCCATGGATTCCTTCTTCAAATTCTGCCTCAACAGGTGCAACAGCTTCTTCCCTGTCCTCACTGCCTCAAATGCTCACCTCGAGCAATCTTCAACTCAGGAGGAGCATCAGCCAACAAATGCTCATACTGCTCCAAACCCAGCAATTCACATTCCCAACGATTAAGTCTGTAGATCTTCATCATCTACCTTACTTCATCAGAATGTCTAACTATGTTTCTGTCTTGTCAAAATCTCTCTTTTGACACATTCATGTTATATCTTTAATATGCTTTTATTTAGTTACATCTGCTACTCTATTTTACTACCATATTTGTCCTGGTACATACTCCTTTATGCCAGCAATTCAATGTTATCTCAAACTCAAATATGCATATAATCTCAAGGATACAATATCCAAACTTTAACACTTGACCTATTAAAGAGTGTTAAATGTAGTGTATGCCATCTCTAGATGTATATCTCATACATCCAGAGAATGTCTACATACCTCTCAACAACATCACTCCATAGTAATCTTCCGCTATCAATGCCTTATGAATTGACAGATGAAATCTTTTTCTTTTTTTATCCCCTTATACTTACAATCTGGTAATTCCCTTATCTTAGGAAGAAAAGTTTTACACAAAAATATACTCTCCTGTTTTAACTCAATGTACCTTTAAGGAGGAGTCTATATTAAGAACCTTTACTACCTGACAGATTATTTTATCCGCCTCTTCTTTCAAAAGGATAAAAACCTGTCCCATTACATTCTTGTAATACTTCGTTACAAGCAATGGAACAAAAATATCTTGATATCTCACTCTCTCTTTTTTTATAAGTATTTCCTATTCATGACAACTGTGAATTATGCCTCATTCACACACTAAGACAGAAAATTAACTTGACTTGATAAATGACTCGATACATCAAAAGATTTTTGATCCTCATAAGCATACTTGGTCTGCCTATATGTCTTTGAAAACTGCGGATATGAAAGATAGAATTTTTTTTGCTCAATTCTGTTCATATTCTCAGCAGAATTAAAATTAGCTGATCACATAGACATTTATCTCAAGGTCGTACGTTTATTAATAAAGAAGCAACTTTCATTACCACTATATGTCCTAACTATAATTCATATCTTATGAGTTACCATAAGTCGGTTCTCTTGTTTTGTTTGCTTCTCTGTTCAAATTTCTACGTACTTACTGAATATTTTACTCTGGTTTGTGAAATATCTAAAGGAGGAGGACAGTTAAACAGATTTACTAAATATTTTACTCTCCGTACTTACTAAATATTCAATACTTTCCTTTGTGAGTGAAAATCAATCTATCTCTGGCTTGTGACCATTAAGGAGGAGGAAAGTTAAACAAATTGACATTATACATACAGAAAATCTAAGGAGGAAAGTTAGAACACATTGACATTATACAGACAGGAGGAGAAAAGTTAGACAGATTGACATTGTACATACAGATTGACCATTAAGGAGGAAGAAAGTTAAACAGATTGACATTACACATACAGAAAATCTAAAAGAATGGTCTATAGAAGGTATCTTATCCAGGTTGTGATCGTTAAGAAGAAGATATTAAAACTGTGAAATTACACATACAGTGAAAAATTATACTATATGACTATTATAGTACGCTGATTATTATGCTACTCTACCTATCATCAACTTTTAAAATCATCAAAAATATTTTTAAGGCAGCATTATTAATTATATCTCATAATTGCCTAAAAATCGTTTCAGTTATTGCTTCGTATCTGCTCCTTTATTTATTGAGTCTGTAAATACTTAGCAATAGGTGACTATACATACGCTATCGCTTGTAAGTTCAACCTAGGGCATGCCTTGATATAAAATGAATATTCATTAGTGGCATGTTATTACTAAGGATTGAACAACCGCTTTAAGAGCAGTATGTATAAGTCAATTGTAATAGTAATGGCCCCAAGCAAATAGGAGGAGATTGTTAGGAATATGCCCGTAAATCAGCTGATATATATGTATGCATATTCCAACACAGTGATTTGCTTGTTCCCATTACAACGCATGTTTCACAAGTGGCTAAAAGGGCTGCGTACCGGTTAGTGTGGCAGCTTGTTGAAACAATGCATAGGTCATTAGACTAGGAAGTCTTTGTACATATCCGAGTCTTTGTCCTACCAGAATGATGACAACTTTCATATGGATTAGCTCTTCAAACGCCAGCAGACGTGTCCATTGACAAATGTCTCACCAGCAGACATTTCCTTCAGCTATGATTACCTATTAGCTATCTCTACATCAGCAGTTCTATATCGGTAGATCCCAATATCCGCCAAAGCCCTTCATCAGAATGACTGCAGAGAAGCTGATTACTCAAGAGGAACACCATAATCATCAGCTATCTCAACATTAGCAGTTCTATATTGGCAGATCCCAGTATCGGCCAAATCCTTCATCAGAATAACTGCAGAGAAGCTGTGTGATCACGAGAAACATCGGTCGTCACTCAACTCGCTACAAGTCAAAATAGATCCGTTACAAGATCTTTCTGACAAGCCCAGGATACGCATCGATGTCTGCGCCTTCACGTTTACTCAGTAGACATTTCCTCTTCTGTGCACTGGTTGCAGTATTCAAGGCTTTATCTCCATAAAGGGCCAAGCACAGTACACTGCACTCCAGTCAAAACAATGATACGTCCTAATCAGTCAGCTGCATCCCAGGCAAAGCTCGACACGTCCAAATGAGTCCAGCCTGTTTCACGGACCAGCTTCAAGACAAAAGCCTAACTGAAGGTCTTTGCCCAACAGATCCAAAGATGTACTCTGATGCATTATGAGATTCAGATCACCAACGGGCATAAACCTATTCAATACTCCAACAACCACTTCTTCTTTCCATCCTATATAAGAAGACTCTCATTCTCATCTCAACAACAGAGCAAAAAGTGTATGCTTATGCTTGAGAAAGGTTGTGGTATTGTTCTTCATTTACTCAATCCATAACCACACCAACAGAGTGAGAAAACACAAGTGTAAGAACAAACACTTTGTGTGAGAGAGATAAACAGAACTCCAAAAGGCTGAGAAGCTCTGCTTGATCAAAAACCTTGTTTTTGATTTGAGTTCTTTCTTCCTTCGAAAGACTCAGTCTCTTCAGTGGCTGCACCTCCATTCTTCAGCAAAGAGACTAAGCATTCTACAGTTCGTTGAAGCCTGACCAACCTTGAAGATGTCCGATGAAGAGCTAGAGCCTAATAATCCAGATTGCATTCATATCGGCAGACTTATACTACATTATAAGCTGTGCCGATTGTGCAATAAATTGTCATCATTTTTGGGCGAGTGCTTAGCACTCAGTTGTTCAAATACATGCTATTTGAACAACTCCTAATATTCTCTTCTCACACCACTCTAACACTAGCACTTCTCTTGCCCTACCTCCAAGGGTGTTAGGAACTGCTAAGGTTAGAGTTCTAATATGAGTCTTCCGGGGATCCCATCTGACTTTCCTTTTACCCCCGGGGAGATTGCTAGGATAGAGAGTCTAGGTTGATGTACTAAGCATGTTTGTCTTTGATCAAACCTCTGCTGAATTTTAATATAATAAACTTTGATACATTCAGCCTTTATTTCTCTTTTGTGTATAATTTCTTTTATCTTGAGCAATTTGATTATGGAAAGCAATTGATGCATCTAATATAGATTTTAGTTAACTGCTAAGCTCTCTTTATAATCAAACCTTTACAGTTACTTTAATCTTATTTGTTATACTTATCTTTGTTTATTCTTCCGCTGCTCAAACTTCTTTTCATCAGCTAAGTTTAACAAAGTCTTCCATCTGCACGTTCTACAAATCTGCTGATCAAAGTTGTCCGATTTTACAAACATCGGCTAAGCAGTCAGAACTAGGAAGATGAACTAGTTGTATTAATCATTTCATCTATCCTTCAACTTAAATGTTAAAATTGGATGAAATTTTTAATACACTAAGTATAGGCTATTCACCCCCCCTCTAGCCTATACAATGAGCACAACCCATGGACCTAACAGGAAGTATCTCGTTTAGGCTGCATATTATCGATACGCAGAATGGACTGTTGCTGGAAATTATTGTTTACAGTTCAATCTTTATATGGTTGCATGTTGATGAATACAAGTCCAAATGGACTGATTTAAAATGGTAAATTGTAATTTGGAATGGTTAGTTTGTGGGTATATAAGATTCATAATATTTGGACATGCGTAGAATATTTGGTGAGATGTTAGTTACAAGTTAGAACAAAAAACACATGAATTTCGAGTTAGTTGTAGTCCCTGTTTTGGGCTATTTTCGTGAAAAGTATGGTACTAATATACTATTGGGAATTTTATGAATTTTTTATATGTTATTCTTATGTGTGTTTGGTTGTTCTCTGTAAATTTTCATAAATTTTAGAGGTCGGGAAGTACCTCGTTTAGGTTGTGTTTTATCGCTGCGCCGAGTAATCTATTGCTGAAAATTCTGGGTATTAGATCTAACTTTAAGTGGCTGATTCTTGATGAATATAAGTCCAAATGAGGTAATTCAAAGTGTTAAAATATATTTCCAGATGTCTAGTTTCTAAATATGAAATAATTTTTATATTTGGATTTTTGTTAAATATTTGGTGAATTTAACGGTATGGCTGTGCAGTGCTGAAAATTTATCATTATTGTTAGTCTCCGTAATTGAGAGAGTTGTTGAGTTGTGAATGTTGTTTTTGATAAATCTCAAGTACTAGTAACTTATTGGAATTTTTGTAAGTGGCTACTCGCGATGAACTTGCGAGACTTATATGGTTGGTAACTCACTAAATTTGGAGTATTTTGATGAATGTAGTTATTTAAGGACGATACTACGGTTCGTCCCGATGCTTCGAAAATGGGTAATGACTCTAGCTGAGTCGACATGAGATAGTATATTTATATTGAATGTTATACGAGCTATATACTAATTGTGACTGACTCTGGCGGAGTCGCGTAGGACGAAATGAACAAACGTCGAATAATGTAATGAATTTATTAATGTGTAGAATCGACTCTACGAAGTTGAATAATGAGTAGTATAATTTACTACGGGTTGTTATTTAGTCTCGTACGATATAGGATGACGTATTGGGAAAGTTATAATTCATTAGAGATTGACTTTAGATAATTCAATCATGCATGAGACGACATACCGTGATTATCGTTCTAATTCGGATGAAGTGACTTGTAATGAGTCGTGTAATATATAGTACACGAAGATAATGTTATGTGACAGTTTATGCTATGCATGTGAAAAAGTGCATTGAGTGATTATAGGATTCTATAGAGATCTTAAGTTGAGTTATACAGTAGGTCTACTTTGCCTATTGCCTTGCTTTGGTTATATGTTAAATGATTACGGACATATTGTGATTGTTCTAGTATGAGATAGGACAATCGGATACTTTGATGATTGATTGTGGGACAATCATCCTACTTTGATGATTGATTGTGTGTTTAGTATTTACAAGCATATTGAGTTGATTTGGTATGTGATTCAAGAGAACACACTTTGATTTTTTGAAAATAACAAGTAAATATCTACTTGTGCATTGCATTGACTCCAGCTGGCATTCTTGGTAAAGTTATGGTAGGACGATGTATAGTCTTTACGAATGGGATTCGTGATTGCTATGGGTCGCCATACCGGTTCTCACACACCCTCACCTGTTGGCCGCAGGTGGGATGTAGCCCTACTATTGTAGCAATACGCATGACTTTGGTTTGCTAGTAGAACCCGATGGGATCGGGGACGTCGATACTACTTACACGAGTATCGAGGCACGTTTGATTTCTCGTGTATTACAGGAGCAACGCGAAGTTGGAGAAAGAGAAATGATATCCTTTATTATGTGATTTATTTACAAGCACTTATGTGAACATCAAGGTGTTATGTGACTTGCGTGAATTTTATATCAATGATGATATTACATGTTCAGTTGTGGTGTATAAATGCTATTACCATGTTACTATTATCGCTTGAGCATTATGACATGTCATGTAGTTGCATTAGGGTCTTGGTTTACTGTTGCATTCATATTCATAGCATACAATACATTATAGTGGCTTACGGGGTCTTTTAGACTCACCCAACAACCTCCTCAGTTTTCAGGTTAAGTTCCAGCACTCGAGTCTTGAAGCTTGGAGTTAGCAAGATGTATTTGTATTGTCATTTTCTTCTTATTTCTTGTACTATGAGATCGTGAGGTTTACTAAGTTATGTAAACTTAGTATATGGGTAGAAATAGTTGTATTCTTCAGATTTGTATTTTAATGCCGACTTATGAAGTCGTGCCGCTTGTAGTATTTTATAATTTCGGTTTACAGCTCGTGGTCTGGGTGTGGCCTTGTGCCTGTCGATATTTTATTAGTAGTTTTCCCGAACGCGTAGCTCGTGGTGTTTATTATTGTTGTTTCTCCGGGTCGTGTATTTAGCCGTCGAGGTTTTTATTGTTGGGTTTATTTTAGTGTTGTTCTCTGGTGTATGTTTGGCCGTTGAGGTTTATTTAGTTGTGGTTGTTGTTCAAGTTTTTGAAACTCACATTTTATCTTGTACTCCGCTACATTAGTTTTGGTTTTGAGCTTTTGTGGCTCACTCTTATCAGTTGATTCGGTACATTTTGTTATTTTGGCGCATCGAGTTGGGGTTCAACGTCGGATCCCAAACTCGGAGCGTCACAAATAATCCCACACCACAAAAAACCAACTTATGTAATTTACGACAATTAACATAATATCAATACACACAACCGGTGTAACAAATATTTCCAACGAATCACTCGTATCGTCCAAGAATTCCCAAATCATACTCGTGGTCTCGTAAATTATGAAATCCTAACGAACTCTGTTAGAGTCATTTTTGGTTTCTAATGAGTTCGAGTTTATGCGAATTAATTATACCGTAAACTTAACAATTACAAAACATATTTTACACTTCTAACATGTAAACATAAGCCTCCAAACACATCCAAAAAGTCAACCACAAATTTAACAAGTCAACATGGTCAAACATATTAAAAAATGATGATTTCTAACATATTTCACCAAATAACAAGTCCAAGATGAAGAACAATTCATAATTGAGGGAGAAAAAGGGGTAGTAGCTTACAACATGAAGATTTAACCCAAGCAAAGCCACATGCAAGGCTAAGAATGGCTTCTCCTAACCAAGAGCTTCACAATGGTGGTGTTGGATTGCAATTTGGTCTTAAATTGATCAAACTACAAGGATTTCTAATACAAACTCTTCTTTCTTTCTCTCTCAACTTTGCCAAGGATGAATATGATAATGGTGTGTGTAAAATGAGTCTCTATGTGTGTATAGGAGACTTAGTGAGGCTGGAGAGATGGTCAAAGGTCGTAACAATTCTCAGCCATTAGATGATGGTCAAAGGTCAAACATAATAACAGAGCCCGTCGCTATGCGGCCGCCCTATGCGTCCGTATAGCTTTTATGCGTGCTCGCCATGCGGCCGCATATAATCCAGTATGTTTAGGGTTTCTGAGCGGCTGGCTTTATACGTGCGCATGGGCTTCATGCGGATGCCTTAGGCGGCCGCATGAAATCCAGATTGTTAGGCAATGGCACTATGCAGCTGCATAGTGACTGGTTCAGGTCAAAAGGTCCCAAAACCACACCAAAGTGATTCTAAAACACTCCCAAATAATCCTAAGATGATACCAAACTCAAACCAAGTTTAAAATACAACTACAACACAATCCAAACCACATATAATGAAGCTTTAGATGCACATCAATTCAAATGCAAATGACTATGAAACTTCTAACACATATCCATACACTTGAAAAGTGTACAACAAACTCAATTTCAAGTACATTCGAATGATATATGCACATGAAATAACGATGTCAATGTAAGAGGCATAAACATAGAATGAATGCGAATGATGCAAATAGTGCGGGTGTTACATTGGTAATGGTTGTGAGAACTTTATAAACTTGAATGTTGATGCACCTATCAATTAGGGACATACCCGTAAGTGTTAGTAGCTAGTGGTAGTTCATAAAATGAAGGAAAGGATTAGAGCGTGTAGTGGAAGCATGGAATTGGAAATTGATAGAGTAGTAACAGGCTAGGTCCTACATAGTTCCTTGAACTTATATAACCCATCCTTTGGGTCTTGAGTTGACTAGTGTGGGTTACATTTTAGAGTTGATCACAATTAGAAATGACATTAGGTTCCTTTTGGACTAGGGGATTATATGCTTTTGATGGTAGTGAAGCTTAACATGTAGATCCTTGGCATAAGTTATTTGAAAATGATTAAGGTCAAGTGGGTTGTGATTGTATCGCTTAAAAGAGTCGTTTCAAGTGTTATCGCACTTGCTTAGATGTTGATTTGTTCTGAGATTATATAGGAGGTTGGGAAAACACTTAGGATCTTTTAGTGAACTTATGGTGAAAATTTTGGTTATGTGTTAATACGAGTATCCTGTTAGCAATTGTGTTTCAAGGGATTTGGGTTCTTCAAGTAGAGTTAATTGAATTATAGATTAAACCACGGTGATATCGTCGCTTCTTTTTGAATGATAAACCTAGTGTTCACGTTAATGGAGAGGAAACTTATGACGTATGGTCAGATACGATTTAGAGGTTTTTGTTACTACTTGCTTGGCCTAAAGTGAATGTTTCCCATTTTGAGAGTACAACATGATATGAAGGACTACCGTAGTTGTGGAGTCACTGTTTCCTCCTGTGTTAACTAAATGAAATTTCTTAAGGTTGAATCAAAAACATTCTTTGTTGTTGAAGTGTTGAGGTTTGAACAACGTGGAGTAATGTGTTGAATCAATTTGGGAACTTAGCTTGTATAGTCCATTGAGAACCCTCAAGTATGAGATGACGTGTTAGAGTTGTACTCGTGAATAAGGTCTATAATCCTATCGCTCGAGACCTATATAATATTCTTTTCCCATTCCCACCTTACTTCGTATCGCTTTACCTTCGTTTAGCCACCATATAAGCATGAATAATTTATGTGGCATTCTCATGTGTTTAAGTATGATAGCATAACCCTAATTGTTGATTTACAATGTATGCCATTAATTCGTAAAATGTCAGTTTCTTTTTAACGTTGTCCACGAATCGCAGTAGCGTGAGTCGTGTTAGCCATGTAGTGTCGAGAGTTGGTCTTCTAGAGTGACATATTGGCACCAAAATAGATACTCTTCCCATGTTGAATAGTTACTGGGGATTCATGACCAATAGAAGCTAGTCGTGTGAAAAATCAGTATGAGAGTCATTAATGTATGTCCCCGCCATCTTCAATACATCGATAGGAATTCGAGGTCGAATTCATTTTAGAGGTGGAGGATGTAAGACCCCAAAAATCTGGCATGCTTAGTATCTCATATTCACTCTCTCGTGTATTCATTTTGAATAAAGGGGACCATGAATAAAGGGGACCATGGCTAGTAATTCAGAGAAAAAGGATTTATGGTACCTAAACAGTAATTGTTCTAGACACATGACTGGGAACATAAATCTTGTATCAAACGCGATTGAAGAAAGAGGGCCTCGAGTTATTTTCGGTGACAATACTCGAGGAACCACAGTTGGACACGGATTTATCACCAGAGGAAATCTCTATCGCGCCCCGACCTGAGATCCTATGTGGAACACCGTCCGGTGCGCGAGGACGAGAACACAAAACACAAGAAAATCATGATTTCAAAATTCATTTGATGCTAAAACCATGTAATGAAAATTCATGATTTTTAAAACAAAGCACAACCTCAACGGCATAACAATGAGCCAGAGAACATATCACAAAACACGGTTACTAAACATGAACCTCATCGAGTAACAAGCTCGGAAACAACATCATTAACAAAATAAGATTGCACGGAAACAACAAGTGTTTAAATATTTACACCAAGCCCGAAAACCATGTCGGCGCTATCAAAAGAATAAAACACAATTACACATATAACCACAATCTACCCAACTTTACAAAGTTTATATAACCATGTACAACCTCGGCCTCACCAAAAGAAAAATACATAAGGCTCAAGGAGCTTCTAACCAAAAGAACAACTTGACAAGCTCGCCAACGTGGTGTAATTACTCGCTACGGGTTCCTCGCCGGACCGTGTTCTAAGAAAAATAAATAAACACAAAATGGGGTGATTTGAAACTCAAGAAGCTACTAATGTAACAGTATGACATGCTAGATGTAAGAGTAATATTAACAAGTATAACATATTATTGCATCATATATCATTTCCAAGATAAGGCATATAACAAGTATAACATGAAGTCACACAACCATATATTACACGAGAGGCTCAATGATCACCAACCGTCCCATGCCGGTTGGAAACCATGACCAACATTCGTTCGTATAGGAAGCATATAAGAATTGAATATAAGCACGTTTAAAAAGGATACTGCATCGAGGTACACCTCCAACCGAGCCAATACTTCCAACCAACCAACCAATGTAATACCAAATATCAAAGTCGTTGTTGACATACTCGATCAATGAACCAAAACCAAGAACCCAAGAACATAATACCATGTGAATGTATTCACGTCGGCGGGTGCCCTCGGTCCCTACAACCCGAGAATCCACCATGGAAATAGCTTACCAAGGTTGCGTTTATTCCATACAACAATTGGCGTTATTCCCCTACCGTGGCCAATGGTAGGGCGAGGCCCGATGCATTGGCCTTTGACTATTACGTAGCCCCGGCTCCCGCAATAATCGAGCGTCAATACACCGCCAAACAAATATGCCATGGACTTAACTAAATGCTCAAGTAGATATTTACTAGACATTTAAAATAAAGAAGTTATACTCCAAAGTAGGGAGTACAACCACAATAACAACATGGATGTCTCAAGTAGGTCATAATAATCCCACTTCACAAAATTAACCAACGCACGAAACTTACGACAATTATCGTAACATCAACAAACATAAATTGTGTAACCAAATTATCTAACGAATCTCTCGAATCATCAAGAAAATGCCAAATCACACATGTAGTCTGATTAATTATGAAATCCTAACGAACTCCGTTAGTGTCATTTTTGGTTTCTAATGAGTTCGAGTTTACGCGAATCAATTATACCAAAAACTTAACAATTGGTATCAATTCTTCGTATACCCAACATGTAAAAACATGCCTCTCAACACATGCAACAATTCAACCACAAAATTTTGTGGTCAATATTGTAACATAAACAAAAACATGGTGATTTTTACATTTTTCAAGTCTTGAATGTCATCCAAGAGATAAATAGAGAAGAAGAGGTGTAGCATCTTACCTCCTGATGATTTTAATCCAAGGAAACCCACATGAAATACAAGGAAAGTGTTCCCCTAGCTAAGAGCTTTACAATAGCGAAGACGGATTGCCAATACGACTCCAAATGCCCAAGTTATCACACTTTTTTTAAAGCATTGTTTTCTCTAACTTCTCTAGCAAGCCGTGAGCCCTAAGTTTTTTCCTGTGCATAGCGGCAACCATGGCTGCGCTGCCCCTCCTTCCTGATCCTCCCTCATCCTCTTAACCTATCAAGACCTTTGCTGCTGTCCTTACTTTGGCCTCCCCTTCTTCTTCAAACCCTACCCGTCCTTCTCTAATTACCCCCTCATCCTACAAAGGAGAACCTGCCCTTAAACTTTATCTTAAAATCATTGATACCTTTACAAAAACCCTTTCATCATGCTTTGATTCGGAAATTTTTTCATGGTAGGCCGTCAATAGAAGCCACCAGGAAGGCTTTTCACACTTTTGGGTTAAAGACTGCTTTTGCGGTTGGACATCTTGATGCTAAGAATGTTCTAATCCAGGTGAACCATGATGATGATTATCAAAGATTATGGATTAAGGACCAATGGTTTCTTGGTCGTTACCCTATGCGGGTCTTCAAATGGACGCCTGACTTCTGACCCGATGTTGAAAGTTCTATTGATCTGGTTTGGTTTTCTCTTTCAGGCTTACCTGTCCATCTTTTTAATAAAACAGCCATATTTTTGATTGCTTCATTGTTTGGGAAGCCCCTTATGCTGGATCAATCGACTACTCACATTTCACGACCTAGTGTTACCCGTATCTGTGCTGCGATCTATCTAATGCAACATATTTTGAATAGGATTTGGGTTGATTGTGGTGAGGTTTATCCTAGTTTCTGGCAGCCAATTCAGGCTAAGAATCTACCCATGTATTGCAAGCATTGCCTTCGCCAAGGCCACATCAAATTCAACTGCAAGATTAAGAACCCTACTGTGACGGTTCAAGAGCCATTAAACAAACGTCATAACGCCCCTTCAACACATTGGACTGCAAAAAAGCCAGATGCTCCAATGCAGCATAACAATACCGAGGCTTCAAATGTTGCAAACCCTAGCAATATTAATATCGAAACTTCCAAGGTAAATCTAAGCAATCAAAGCCTTATCTCTCCTAATATTAATGAAGTGCCACACCTGCCGAACCTTGATAAATAAGTTCTTGACATTCTTAATGAGGCTCCTACGATTCAAAGCCCTCATCCTGTTGCCTTTAATGATGTTCCAAATCCTAATGTGGTTTGGGCTGTTCATGTTTCTCCGATTGTTCTCTGATTGCTACATCAGTAGGTGTGGGTGGTTATGCTCAAAAAGATATGGGTGGTGCTCTAGATGTTGTGGATGACACTCCTAATGTGGATGACACTGCCACGGCTAGTGACTCTCAATTTACCCATTCTACTCCTGAAATATTCTTTCCAAATTGCTTTGTGGTTCTAAGTACTTTTAAAGATGAAGAAGAGGATAATGCTAACTCTCATTTAGAAGCCTTGAATCTGAAGGGTCCTCCGCAAAGGAAGTGAATTTGAAAGCCTAAGAACATTCCTTTCACTAACAGAATTACTCGCTCTCAATTGCATGCCAAAACCAATGTTTCTCTTGATCCAGCAGTTTCCAATGACTGTTAATTGTTTGTTCTGGAATTTATGTGGAGTGGGAAATGATCCTACGTTCACTCGGCTGAAAAATCTTGTTAAGCTTCATCGTTTCTCTCTCTTGTCCATTTGTGAGCTGATGATAGATAAGTCTTATCTTCAGTTTATCGCTCGACGTCTTAAGTACCAGTTTTATTTTTATAATCCTGTTGATTCTATTTGGATTTTCATTAAATCGGCTTTCAATTGTCAGATCATCAACGCTTTCGAGCAGCACATGATAGTTCAAGTTCAACATTTTACATGGTCTAAGCCCGCTAATATGACCTCGGTGTATGCCAAATGTACAGCTATTGAGTGTCAAGATCTCTGGAATTATATTATTGCTATGGGTTCAAATTTTGAGAACTCTCCTTGGGTTTTTGAAGGGGATTTTAACATTGTTCTTGCTCCCCAAGAAAAGCTTGGTAGTGTTAGCTAGGATAGATTTGGGGCCTTGGAGTTTCAAGCTTTGTTGACTGCTGCGGGGTTAATGGATTTAGGTAGCCAATTTACATGGTGTAATCAAAGGGATAGCATTGCTACTATCTTTCAGCGTATTGATCAAGTTGTTTGTAACTCTCGTTGGTCTTCCCAGTTTGCTTCTACCTTGGTAGACCACTTGAATCACACTTGCTCGGATCATAGTCAGCTTCCTGTTTAATTGATCTTGGGACTGAAGTGAGGAAATCTGCCTTTTGTTTTCTTAATGTTTGGGCTTCGCATCACACCTTTAAGGATGTTGTTCAGGGTGCTTGGAATACTAATGTCATGGCCAAGCCTATGGTAAGTTTTTTGGCCAAGTTAAAATCTGTCAAAACTGCCTTGCGTGAGTAGAACAAAAACACTTTTGGTAATAGTTTTCAAGCTCTCAAAGTGGCTAAAGATAATGTGTTGGAGAAAGAACTTATGTAAGACCCCGACAAACCCAACATGCTTAGTATCATCATCTTAACCTTCGTGTGATTATCTTAGGGTTGAGAACCCTTAACGTGCCTCTAATCTGTCCATAATCCTAGCCATGAGTTTAACAAGTTGGGACGTACCGTAGTTGAGGATCGGCCTCTATTCCCTCCCTTTTCCGCTCGTTGTGTTTGACTTATGTTTGTATGTGGGAACTGTGCAATAGTTCTAGATTCGTCTGAGATTATTCTCGACGTCGTTTAGGGTTCGTATACATTGTATTCCCTCCTTTGTTGGTTGACCTAGCTTTGGTTTAGATTCATTCATGAGCGACGAGCATGTTCGCTCTGTCGTTAATCCATAAGTTGAGTTGTTTGAGTGTGGTTTGGTGTGTGTGTCTCGATGTGTAATTGAGACTCATGTTCGTCATCGTTCACACACCATTGCGGGATGATTCAGGTGTGTGTTGGATGTGTTTTGACCCTTATTTGATGTTAGGATCAACCTAGGATTATTCCGGGCCATTTCGGGATCAAACAGGAGCAAAATACGAAAAATTGAAAAATCTGGGAGGAGGGCGGCCGCCTCGGCGGCCGTTCAAGTGATAGAATGTTGCTCTGTTTCGTCCGGTTTTGTTATTTCTTGGTTTTTCGTGTTTTTAAGTGGTTTAAAATGCTCAAACAAGCCCGGGATTGTACCAAACACCTACCCATAGATTAAATGAGAGAACCTAACCTTTCTCTCCCCCATAATACGTTCCCCAATCTGAAATTTAGAGAGAGAGACTTAAGAGAGAGAAAGGAGAGAGAGGAGAGAAAAATCTGCGATATCTTGAGATCCGCTTGTCGGATCGACGAGCCGTCTTCGCCGTAGCGTGGAGGGCGACGAGGAGCACGTCTCCAACTGAAGAGATCATCCGATATGTTGAGGAATCGCTAACTCCATCTCTTCTCCCACATTTTAGAGAGAGAAAGTGGGTTTTAGAGTAAGGAAGAATTGGATCAGGCAAGATCGAGAGAGGGATCGACGTTGGGACTTCGTAGCATCGTAGATATCGCCAGGGAGAGTACTTTCATCCAACCCAACATCGTTCCTTGGTGTATTTTTCGTATTTGGGTAAGTTACTACTTTTATTTCTTGCTCGTAGTAATTGTTCATGCTATATAACATGTAGTTCTTGTCGATACGATGAACTTGTCGATATATATGATAATCGATGATTATGTGAAAAGTATGATGTAAAATGATGCTATATGAGTTTAGCCGTACTTGTGAAATATGTGTTTAACAACGAGATAGTGAAATGTGATGTCGGACTTTATGGAGTCCACGATTGAATTGGAATATGTTGTAATTAATTGTGTGACTCTACGAGTCCAAAATAATGTTGATGATGTTATGTGGACTATTTATGGAAAATGAGTTGGTTTGATTCTACGGAGCCTGTTATTAATGTGCTAGCATATGTGAGATTATGTGTAGTACCATATCGGATTGAATTCTAACAACATGGTTATATGATGGGACGCCATCATTTGAAATGTGGAAATGATTGAACGAGTTGGTTCCTTAGTATTGAAATTGTTGTAGAGTATCTCTACGAATATTGAACATGTGTATATGAATAAAAGGAACTAATTCAGGGGGTCGTAGCATCACCGACGTTCATGAGGGTGGAGAGCTAGTGAAACATCGTAGTTGAGTTACGATCCGGCCTTTCCCCCGCTACTGGCCATAGTGGGGCTTGGCGCATCTCTTGCTAGCCGAGATGTGACCGGATCGATTGACTTCCCAGGTCGTAGGGGACTGGCTCATGATGGTCCAGCGCGCGCTCTATTGGTAAAAGACCCGGTATTGTTTATAGGATGGCGTAATAGGGATGGTTGTTGGTTATAGGTGTACCTCGACCCCGT
This sequence comes from Platycodon grandiflorus, assembly GCA_016624345.1. Classification (NCBI taxonomy): domain Eukaryota; kingdom Viridiplantae; phylum Streptophyta; class Magnoliopsida; order Asterales; family Campanulaceae; genus Platycodon; species Platycodon grandiflorus. The sequence goes on from CM028362.1 coordinate 57,197,807, forward strand.
ATTCTCATATTCTTGATGAAAGGTAATGAAACATGATGATGAGTTATAAATTGTTGTTTATACGGTATGACATGCGATGTTCCTTGATATGCTTAGTCATTGCATTATTAAAGATTAATCCATGATTTATGTTTCATATCGCCATGTCATGAAAGTTGCATAAGTAATAACTTACTGGGTCTTCGACTCACCTCCTTCCACATTGTTTTCCCCCCTTAGTTCGCTGGTACACGAACAGTAGCGGGCGGTGAGGCTGACAAGGTGTTTGTACAAGGTAGTAGGGTATTGTGGCTTGTTAGTAACCCTTTTGGTATTTACCTGTACATGGATTTGAACGGTTGTAAGATGTTGTAATTCCACTTTTGGACTTGTATCATTATATAGTTAGTTGTGGTATTTGGTTCCGACACATGTTGTCGAGGTACTTGGAATTGTTAAGATTGGGTTTTGTATATTTGTATATTTGTATGTGATGGTTGAAGTTGTGTGCCAGTTTGGTTATATGGTGGACACCGAGCAGCGTAGCTCGGTGATGTAATTGTGTATGGTAGTTGTATTGTGGTTCTCCGGCTTGTGTTTTAGCCGTCGAGGTGGTTATATAAGTTGTGGTGATTGATGATTTTTGTAAATTAGGGTTTTAAAGAGCTAGCTAGCTCATTATATTACAGGATTGTACTTGTGATATGAAGGTTTAATGTCCTAATTTGGGGCTCCGTGTAGTGGGTTCGGGTTGGGGCGTTGCATGCTTAGCTTAAACTTAAGATCGAAACTGAAGAGGATTTCTGGCGACGAAAGTCTCGCTTAAGATGGCTTAAAGAGGGGGATGGCAACACTAAACTGTTTCATGCTTCGGTTAAACAGTCTCATCGTAGATTGCACATTCATAAAATTTCAGACTTGAATGGAACCTCTCTCACTTTGGAATCTGATATTAAGGTTGCTGTTGTTGAGTACTTTCACGATCAACTTCAAGCCTGTGATGTCTTTGATGAGGACTTGCTTGGGGTTATCCCTTCTATGATTATGGAGGACCAGAATAGTCTTCTCGCTGCCCATCCCAGTTTAAGGGAAGTTAAGGAAGTGGTTTTCTCTCTTAATGGGGATAGTGCTGCTGGGCTTGATGAATTTTTTGGAAAAATTTATTCAGCATGTTGGGATATTATCACTTATGATCTTCATCTTGTTGTATTGGAATTTTTTGTGGGGTTTCCAATGCCCACGTCTAGGACTAGCAAGTTATTATTACTATCGCGAAATATGATCAAGTTACTACTTTCAAGGACCCGCGGCCTATTAGTTTGTGTAACTTCTGTAATAAGGTTATTACTAAGCTTATCTCTATTCGGTTGGCATGTATCCTTCCTTCTATCATTTCGAAGAATGAAGGTGCTTTTAGGGAGGGCCGTGTTAATCAAGATAATCTCCTTCTGGCTCATGACTGACGCATCTCCTGGGAAAAAAAATTAATGGGTCTAATATTATGATAAAGTTGGACATGGCTAGGCTTTTGATTTAATTTCTTGGTTTTACTTGACCAAAGTTCTCCGAAAGTTTGGATCTGGTCCTCTGTTCTGGTGAGGTGATATGGTGGGATTTTTTCATTCTTCTCGTGGCCTTCGTCAAGGTGATCCTATTTCTCCCAGCCTTTTGTTTATTGCTGCTGAAGTTCTTAGTCGTGGGTTGAATAAGGTTCATGAATCTCATCCCCATTATGCATTTTCCTCTTCTAGTGGGCGTCCTATTATATCCCACCTTGCTTTTGCTGACGATATTGTTATCTTTTGCAATGGGAGTAGACACTCTCTAACAAAGCATAGAGATCTCCTATCTTAATATGAAAGGTGTTCTAGGCAATTAATTAATTCAGCTAAGAGTTGTTTCATGGCGTCTACTCGTACTTCAGCTGCTAGAATCTCTTCTATTGGTCGTCATTTGGGGTTTGCCTTTAAGGTTCTTCTGGTAACCTATTTGGGGTGCCCTCTCTTTGAGGGACGTAAGAAGAAAAGCTTATTTGACCCTCTGATAAAGCTGCAAGCTTTATTAGCTCTTGGATTGGTGCTCTTCTCAATCAAGCTGGTATGGTGACTCTAATTAATACTGGGCTTCACTCTATAGCTATGTATTAATTAGCTATTATGGATCCTCCTACTGCTGTAATCAAGCTTCTTAATAGGATGTTGGCCAACTTCTTCTGGGGGTCAATTGACAATAAAAACCAAGCTCATTGGATTACATGGGATCAATGTTGCAGGCCCATTCTCAAAGGCGATTTGGGTATTCGCTCTCTTCATGATATTGTTTCTGCTTACTCTATGCAGATTTGGTGGCATTTTCGATCTGTTGTAATACCCTGAGTTCTCTAAATATGCACGAAAGATGACTTTCCCCTACCTAACATTGAAAATTTGGTAGATGCAGTAGCTTCACATAAGATACGATCTTTTGTGGATGGAATGCTCGGTTATAATCAGATCAAGATGGTGGAAGAAGATCAGGAGAAAACATCCTTCATCACCCCTTGGGGAACCTAATGTTATACAGTCATGCCTTTCGGGTTAAAAAATGCTAGGGCTACATACCAAAGAGCTGCTACCACGCTCTTTCATGACATGATTCACAAAGAAGTAGAGATGTACGTGGATGATATGATTATTCATTCAATAGACACGGACGGTGCTCATTTGAGAGATCTTCGCAAGTTCTTTGAGAGATTACGCAAATACCGGATGAAACTCAACCCTACCAAGTGTACATTTGGAGTCATCCGAGGAAAAGTCTTGGGATTTAAGGTAACCGACAATGGAATCGAGGGGATCTGGCAAAGGTCAAAGCCATTAGAGATATGCCGTAGTCGACAACTCCGAGGAAGTCAAAGGCTTTTTGGGCCGATTACAGTACATCAGTCGTTTTATTCAGCAGCTGACATCCATGTATGAACCTCTATTCAAGCTTCTCAAGAAGGATACGGATACAGAATGGGACGAAGAGTGCCAGCAAGCATTTGAAAAGGTCAAGGAATACCTAGCTAGTCCGCCAATTCTAGCTCCTCCTCACAAACTAAAGCACGTATTGTTATACCTAACTGTCACGGACACCGTGGTTGGAGCCATGTTGGCACAGGAAAAGGAAGACTCTCACACTGAGAATGCCATCTACTTTGTCAGTAGAAAGTTGTAGGGCAGCGAATTGAACTACTCCGTACTTAAGAAGAGTTGAATAGGTCTGGTATGGGCAACACAGAGACTCAAGATTTATTTGCAAACATTGCATGTAAAGGTAATTTCCAAGATGGACCCGATCAAATACATACTCGAAAAGCCATCACTTTTGAGCAAGCTCGCCAAATGGTCCTTCTTACTGAATGAATTCGATATAACTTATGCAAGGGGAAAGTCAATCAAAGGAAGTATAATAGCTGATCAGTTGGCAGACCTGCCAATAGAAGCAGAGGAGTTTGAAGAACCGAATTTTCCGATGAAGTGGTTCTTGAGATTAATGACAGCACGTGTAAATGGCAACTCTTCTTCGACGAAGCCACCAACAAGAGAGGTTACGGTATAAGAATACTGTTGATCGATCCCATGGATACACATACGCCCTTGGCCATACGATTAGAATTTGAATGTTCCAACAACTCCACCGAGTATGAAGCTTATATAGCTGGCTTGGAGAAGCCTTGAAAATGAGCGCTGAAGAATTAGAAGTCTACGGTGATTCAGCTTTGATCATAAATCAGGTTGAAAGGAAATGGAAGACGCAGGATGCTAGACTGCAGTTGTATCATGCCGGCTTAACAGCATTAGTAGAGAAATTTAAGTTCATATCATTTCACTATCTACCCCGAGATAGAAATTTCTTCGCAGATGCTCTGGCAACTTTGGCATCGCTAATTGAGATCCCCACTGAGTTCAATGTCCAACCTTTCGTCATTGGGATGAAACATACACCAGCATTTTGTTTTGCCATTGAAAAGGACCAAGAAAAAGCCGATGGGCCTTGGTACCAAGATATTTGGAATTTGCTAAGGAAAGGTAAGTATCCACCTAGCACTGAGAGAAAAGGAAGGATTGCCTTACAAAGATGGGCTTCCCAATTTATGATCAGTGGTGACAATCTGTACAAAAGGCACTATCAAGGACTTAATCTCCTTTGCATCGATCAAGCGAAAGCTGCGCAAGTCATGGATCAGCTGCATGGCGGCACTTGTGGTCTACACATAAATGGGTACATCCTCTCGAAGAAAGTAATCCGGCAAGGATATTACTGGAGTACGTGGAAACTGACTGCATCAGATGGGTGCGTCGTTGTGATAAGTGTCAGAGGTTCGCTGTCGCAACCCAGCCCGAGATCCGATGTGAATCTCGTTCGGTCCGCGAGTAAACGGAGAAACACAAAAGTAGCATCTCAAAAATTCCTTTTTAAAAGAATGCAAAGTCATGAGAAAACCCTGTAATGCACATGCAAGTTTTCTTTAAAACAACAATATCTTTAAAACAATACTAAACCTCAACGGCGAAACAAGCCGGAGAAACAACACGTTAGCTAGCAACAACAAACTTGAGCTAACAGGCTCGGTACATGTATAAACCACATCAGAGTGCGCGGAATTTAAAGTTAACAAATATATACAACAGCACGGCAACCATGCCGGCACATCAAAAGAATATATCAAATAACAGTCGAGACTACTACCCAACAAATACATTGTTTAAATAACAAGTACACCCTTGGCCTCACCAAAAGAAAATACTAGGCACAAGGTGCACTACCAAAAGAAGATGTCCAACTGGAACTGAACTCGAGCAACTAGGGATTCCTCACCGGCCCTTGATCTAATGAAAACAAATAAACACGAAACGGGTTGAGTCGAAACTCAATAAGCTACTAATGCAACAATGTGGCATGCTAGATGCAAGACAATAAATATAACAAGTACTCATGTCATCACGAAACCATTTCAATACAAAATGGAAGTAACAAGTATTGCACGCAGCCAAACAACCCCATACTACACGAGAGGCTCGACGATCGCCAACCGTCCCATACCGGTTGGAAACCATGACCAACATTCGCTCATACAGGAAGCACATAAGAGCTATAAGCAAACAGGTTACAAAGGATACGGTGTCGAGGTACACCTCCGACCAAACCAATACTTCCAACCAACCAACCAATAATATACCAAATGTAGAGCCGTTGTTGACGTGCTCGAACAAGAAAACCAAATAACATAACACATTTTGAACCATCTTCTGTATTCACGTCGACGGGTGATCTCGATCCCTACAACCCAAGAATCAACCACGGATATAGCTTACCATGGTTGCGTTTATTCCGCTCAACAAATGGCGCTATACCCCTACCGTGGCCAACGGTAGGGCGAGGCCCGATCTATTGGCCTTCGACTATTACGTAGCCCCAGCTCTCGCAATAATCGAGGGTCAATACACCGCCAACACATATGCCATGAACTTAACTAAATGCACAAGTAGATGTTTACTCGACATTTAAAATAAAAGGTCATACTCCAATGTAGGGAGTATACCACAACAGTAACATTTAACAATGATACTAATATCACAAGTGAGTTATAATAATCTCACACCACAAATAACCAACTTATAAAAATTAGGACAATTTACGTAATATCAAACACACAACCAGTGTAACCTACTTTCCAAACGCATCACTCGAATCATCCAAGAATTCCCAAATCACACACGTGGTCTCATAAATTATGAAATCCTAACGAACTCCGTTAGAGTCATTTTTGGTTTCTAATGAGTTCGAGTTTACGCGAATTAATCATACCGTAAACTTAACAATTACTAGTCATATATCACATTTCTAACATGTAAACATGAGTCTCCAAACACACCCAAAAAGTCAACCACGAATTTAAAAGGTCAACATAGTCAAACATACTCAAAATTGATGATTTCTAACATATATCATCAAATAACAAGTCCAAGATGAATAACAATTCATAATTGAGGAAGAACAAGGGATAGTAGCTTACAACTCGAAGTTCCAACTCAAGCAAAGTCACATGCAAGGTTAAGAATGGCTTCTCCTAGCCAAGAACTTCACAATGGTGGTGTTGGATTGTGATTTGGTCTCCAAATGAGCAAGAAATAAGGATTCTCTTGCACAAATTCTTCTTTCTCTCTCTCTCTCAACTTTGCCAAGGTTGAAGGATCAAATGTGTGTATAAAATGAGTCTCTAAGTGTGTAAGAGAGACTTAGTAAGGCTGGAGACAGGGTCAAAGGTCGTGATCAATTTTCAGCCCTTGGATGATGTTCAAAAAGTCAATTAAAAGAACAGAGTCCGTCGCTATGCGGGCGCGCCATGCGTCCGCATAGAATTCAGTGACTTTAGGGTTTGTGCGCGGCTAGCATTGTGCGCACGCATAGGACTCATGTGGACGCCTTATGCGGCCGCATGAAGTCCAGAATGTTGAGCCTTGGCCTTGTGTGGCTGCATAGTGTCTGGTTTAGGCCAAAAATCTCCAAAATCAAACCAAAGTGATTCTACAACAATACCAAGTCACCCAATGATGATACTAAACTCAAACCAAGTTTAAAACATAACCACAACACATTCCAAACCACATAAAATGAAGCTTTAGATGCACATCAAATCAAATGCAAATAACCATGAAACTTCTAACACATATTCATACACTTCAAAAGTGCACAACAAACTCAATTGCAAGTACATTTGAATGATTTATGCACATGAAATGACGATGTTAATATAAGAGACGTAAACATAGAATAAATGCAAATGATGAAAATGGTGCAGGCGTTACATCCTCACCCCCTTAGAATAAATTCGTCCGCGAATTTACTTACCAAACTCAACGAATAAGTAAGGGTACTTTTCACGCATCTCCTGTTCTAATTCCCAAGTGGCCTCCTCGATGTTATAACTCCTCCACAATACCTTCACAAGGGGAATAGACTTCGACCTCAACACTTGTTCTTTGGTATCGAGTATTCTCACGGGTTGCTCGACATAGGAAAGATCGGGTGTCAAGTCTACCGGCTCATACTCCAATATGTGCGATGCATCCGATAAGTACTTTCTCAACATAGACACATGGAACACCGCATGAACACCCGACATCGACGGTGGTAGGGCAAGTCTATAGGCCAACTTCCCAATCCTTTCCAAGATTTTAAACGGACCAATGAACCTTGGAGTCAATTTCCCTTTCTTACCAAACCTCTTGACTCCAATTCGTGGCGAGACTTTTAAAAACACATGATTGCCTACCTCGAATTCAAGATCCCTTCGTCGATGATCCGCATAGCTCTTTTGTCGACTCTGAGCCATTTTCAACCTTTCCCGGATAAGCTTCACACTCTCAACTGATTCGTGAACCATGTCGGACCCCATAACTTTGCTTCGCCGACTTCATCCCAACAAATTGGAGAACGACACTTTCTTCCATATAGAGCTTCATAAGGAGCCATCTCAATAGCCGATTGGTAGCTGTTGTTGTACGCAAACTCTATCAATGGTATGTGTGAATCCCAAATCCCTTTGAAATCCATCGAACAAGCTCGCAACATGTCCTCCAGCATCTATATGGTCCTCTCGGATTGCCCGTCAGTCTGAGGATGAAATGCCGTGCTAAGGATTAGTTTCGTACCCAAAGCATTCTGAAGTGACTGCCAAAATCGCGAAGTGAACCGTGGATCTCGATCTGATACTATGCTAACTGGCACCCCATGTAACCTCACAATCTCCTGTATGTACAAGGTAGTAAGTTTATCCATCGGGTAAGTCATCGCAGTTGGAAGGAATTGTGCCGACTTGGTCAACCTGTCAATAATAACCCAAACCGCATCATGACCTCTACGAGTCCGTGGCGAACCTGTCACAAAATCCATCGCTATATTCTCCCATTTCTATTCTGGAATCTCCAATGGTTGTAACAATCCTGCCGGTCGTTGATGTTCCGCTTTTATTCTTTGACAAGTCAAGCACCTTGATACAAACTCGGCCACCTTTCTCTTCATACCACTCCACCAAAAGTTTTTCTTCTAGTCTTGATACATCTTAGTACTCCCCGGATGAATCATGTATCTAGACTTGTGGGCTTCCTCCAATACTTGCCTTTTAACTTCGTCAATCGCCGGTACGCAAACTCTATTTCGAAACATAAGGACACCTTCACTGTTCTTCGAGAAATCTGATGTCTTTCCTTCATTCAGCCCATCAATCAATGTCTTCAATTTCGGGTCGTCCTCTTGTGTTTCTTTAATTCTTTAGATCAATACTGGCGTAGCCCGAAGGTTAGCAAAAATCACTCCTTGCCTTGATCTCTATGGACCCCAATCTCGAACATCCTCAAGCATTTTCCATTCACTGGTCATCAAGCAAGACATGTACGCCTTTCGGCTAAGTGCATCCGCTACCACATTAGCTTTCCCTGGATGATACAAGATAGTACAATCGTGGTCCTTAAGTCGTTACATCCATCTCCGCTGTCTATTGTTCAACTCCTTTTAGGAAAATATGTACTTGAGACTCTTGTGGTCGGTGAACACTTCGAACTTAGCTCCGTATAGGTAATGTTTCCACTTGTGTAAAGCAAAGATGATCGCAGCTAACTCAAGATCGTGGGTTGGGTAATTCTGTTCAAATGGAGTCAACTTCTGAGAACCATACGCTCTCACTCTCCCATTCTGCATCAAAACACAACCCAAACCCTCTTTCGAAGCATCACTGTATATCACTAACCCATCCTGTCCGTTCGGTAGTGCCAAGATCGGAGCCGTAGTCAATCTCTTTTTTAGCTCATGGAAACTCGCTTCGCATTTGTCATCCCATACAAAGGGTTTATTCTTTTGTGTTAAGTTCGTCATCGGAGTCGCAATTTTAGAAAACCCTTCAATAAACCTCCGATAATAACCTGCCAAACCCAAGAAGCTTCGAATCTCCATTACCGACTCGGGTCTTTTCCAATTCACCACTGCCTCAATCTTGATCGGATCCACCGAAATACCATTACCCGAAACAACATGGCCTAGAAAAGAGATCTCCTCGAGCCAAAATGCACACTTACTAAACTTCGCATACAACTTCTTTTCCCTCAATACCGACAACACCAACCTCAAATGTTTCTCGTGCTCCTCCTGGGATTTTGAGTACACAAGAATATCGTCGATGAATACCTCCACAAAACAATCCAGATAAGGCAAGAAAATTATATTCATTAGATCCATAAACACAGCTGGTGCATTTGTTAACCCAAATGGCATCACCACAAACTCGAAGTGCCCGTATCGAGTCCGGAATGCCGTCTTCGGTATATCTTCCGCCCTAACCTTCAGTTGGTGATAACCACTTCGAAGATCAAATTTGGAGTACACGACGGAGCCCTGTAGTTGGTCAAATAGGTCATCAATGTGTGGAAGGGGATATTTTTTTTTAATGGTCACCTGATTTAGCTCCCTGTAATCAATGCACAATCTCAAGGAACCATCTTTCTTACTTACAAACAATACCGGTGCACCCCACGGCGATACACTCGGTCTAATAAAACCCCGATTCAGCAATTCTTCTAACTGTACCTTTAACTCTTTAAATTCTGTCGGTGCCATACGATACGGTGCCTTCGACAATGGAGCGGTACCTGGAAATAATTCAATACAAAATTCCAACTCCCTATCCGGAGGCAAATCATACTCAGATGAAAATACATCCGGAAATTCACGTACAATTGGAACATCCTCCAACATAACAACTTTCTTCGATTTATCAACCACACATGCCAAATACCCTGTACACCCATGTGATAATAATTTTCGAGCCTTCAAAGCCGAAATCATATGAATACCACTCATGCATTTATCACCCTCAAACATAAACGAAGGCATGTCAGGAAATTCAAATATAACAACTTTCTTACGACAATCAACTATGGCATGATGAGTGTGCAACCAATCCATACCCAAAATGACATCAAAATCACGGATGGGCAGAACTACCAAATCCACAAGAAAAACATGGCTATCAATAACAACTTCACATGCACGATGAACATCAGAAGCAACTAGGCATTCTCCCATCGGTGTAGACACCTCTAACACATAAGACAATAACTCAGGCATGGAATGCAAATGGCATGCAAAGTGAGATGCAATATAAGAATACGATGACCCTGGATCTATAAGTACTCGGGCTCACTCTCTCGAGACAAATAAAGTACCTCCTATAATGTTGGGAGCATCAGGAACACCCCTCTGGTCTAAAACGAACACTCAACCCTGGACTCTCGGTCGACCGTCGTTGTTCCTTTTTACCCCCGTGTTCTGTTGTGCACCACCTTGAGGTACCCCTCTGTTCCTCGAACAGTCCTTTTTAAAATGTTTGTCGTCACCACATAGCAAGCACTTACCCTGTTTCATCCAACACCTCTCTTTCGTGTGCCCTAACTTCTTGCAAAAGTTACAGACAAACCTTGATTCTCGTTGTCCTTGGCCTGTCTGACGATCCACATTCTTTCCTTTGCTCGAAGTCCCGCCCACATTGTGTCTCTTCCAATTTTTCTGTGATGCATGCTGGTTTCCCACTGTGTTACTTGGCTTACTCCGGTGCTCCTCGATGTCATGTTCAATCTTATAAGCTTTATCCACTGCGCTTTGGTAACTTGGCAGATCAAGCGGTAACAGTTGCTTACGATACTCCGTTCTCAACCCTTTCACAAATCGATAAACTTTCTTTTCTTCTGTCGGAATCAAGTGTGAGCAGTACCGTGCCAATGCTGTGAACCTAGCAGAATACTGACCCACTGATAGCGTTCCCTGCTCAATGCTAAGAAACTCTACCTCCTTTTTAGCTTGTACCACATCAGGAACGAAATGGTTTCTGAACTGTCGCAAGAAGAGTTCCCAAGTTCGATTCACACCTTCTTGTACCCAACTTGCTTCAAGCACCCGCCACCAATGTTCAGCGGCGTCTTCTAACTTAAAAGCTGCAAACTTGATCTTATCACCGTCGATACAGTCAATTGCTGCAAAAAATTTCTCGATCGACTCTATCCACCTTTCCGCCTTCATTGGATCAGGCTCCCCGTCATAGCTCTGTGGTTTCATCTTCAGGAATCTCCCTAACCTCCGATCATAGTCCCCATTGCCCCCTACTGGTTGAGCTATCCTGTGACCTCCTGCTTGTCCCAAACCTGTCATTGCCTGTCTTTGCAACTCTATGTTTTGCCTATTCATCTCCATCATCGATTGCATAAACCTTTGCATCATATTCACAATCCCCTCATTCTGATTAACCGGTATCACAGGCGGTACCTCCGACTGTCCCGTAGGTTGAACTCTAGGTTGTGTAGGTGGTGGAGTATTACCCTGTTCTGCTGAAGTAATCCTAGCCCCACTCGAGCCACCTTCCTCAGTACTAGCACCATGTATAGTTTCAACCATGATTAAACACCTGCAATAAACACTCGACGTTAACGACTTAAACACACAACTAACCCTCCTAAGCCAAAGATTTTCTCCCGGCTAGCTAACTTATGATCTGATACCAACTGTCGCAACCCAACCCGAGATCCAATGTGAACCTCGTTCGGTCCGCGAGTAAACAGAGAAACACAAAAGTAGAATCTCAAAAATTCATTTTTAAAAGAAAGCAAAGTCATGAGAAAACCCTGTAATGCACATGCAAGTTTTCTTTAAAACAACAAGATCTTTAAAACAATACTAAACCTCAACGGCAAAACAATCCAGAGAGACAACACGTTAGCTAGCAACAACAAACGCGAGCTAACAGGCTCGGTACATATATAAACCATATCAGAGTGCGCAGAATTTAAAGTTAACAAATATATACAACAGCACGGCAACCATGCCGGCACATCAAAAGAATATATCAAATAACAGTCGAGACTACTACCCAACAAATACATTGTTTAAATAACAAGTACACCCTCGGCCTCACCAAAAGAAAATACTAGGCACAAGGTGCACTACCAAAAGAAGACGTCCAACAGGAACTAAACTCGAGCAACTAGGGATTCCTCGCCGGCCCTTGATCTAAGGAAAACAAATAAACACGAAACGAGGTGAGTCGAAACTCAATAAGCTACTAATGCAACAATATGGCATGCTATATGCAAATCAATAAATATAACAAGTACTCATGTCATCACGAAACCATTTCAATACAAAACGGAAGTAACAAGTGTTGCACGTAGCCAAACAACCCCATACTACACGAGAGGCTCGACGATCACCAACCCTCCCATACCGGTTGGAAACCATGACCAACATTCGCTCATACAGGAAGCACATAAGAGCTATAATTAAACAGGTTACAAAGGATACGGTGTCGAGGTACACCTCCGACCAAACCAATACTTCCAACCAACCAACCAATAATATACCAAATGTAGAGCTGTTGTTGACATGCTCGAACAAGAAAACCAAATAACATAACACTTTGTGAACCATCTTCTGTATTCACGTCGACGGGTGATCTCAGTCCCTACAACCCAAGAATCAACCACGGATATAGCTTACCATGGTTGCGTTTATTCCGTACAACAAATGGCGCTATACCCCTACCCTGGCCAACGATAGGGTGAGGCCCGATGTATTGGCCTTCGACTATTACGTAGCCCCAGCTCCCGCAATAATCGAGCGTCAATACACCGACAACACATATGTCATGGACTTAACTAAATGCACAAGTAGATGTTTACTCGACATTTAAAATAAAAGGTCATACTCCAATGTAGGGAGTATACCACAACAGTAACGTTTAACAATGATACTAATATCACAAGTGAGTTATAATAATCTCACACCACAAATAACCAACTTATAAAAATTACGACAATTTACGTAATATCAAACACACAACCGGTGTAACCTACTTTCCAAACGTATCACTCGAATCATCCAAGAATTCCCAAATCACACACGTGGTCTTATAAATTATGAAATCCTAACGAACTCCGTTAGTGTCATTTTTGGTTTCTAATGAGTCCGAGTTTACGCGAATTAATCATATCGTAAACTTAACAATTACTAGTCATATATCACATTTCTAACATGTAAACATGAGTCTCCAAACACACCCAAAAATTCAACCACTAATTTGAAAGGTCAACATAGTCAAACATACTCAAAATTGATGATTTCTAACATATATCATCAAATAACAAGTCCAAGATGAATAACAATTCATAATTGAGGAAGAACAAGGGATAGTAGCTTACAACTTGAAGTTCCAACTCAAGCAAAGTCACATGCAAGGTTAAGAATGGCTTCTCCTAGCCAAGAACTTCACAATGGTGGTGTTGGATTGTGATTTGGTCTCCAAATGAGCAAGAAATAAGGATTCTCTTGCACAAACTCTTCTTTCTCTCTCTCTCAACTTTGCCAAGGTTGAAGGATCAAATGTGTGTATAAAATGAGCCTCTAAGTCTGTAAGAGATACTTAGTAAGGCTGGAGACAGGGTCAAAGGTCGTGATCAATTTTCAGCCCTTGGATGATGGGCAAAAAGTCAATTAAAAGAACAGAGTCCGTCGCTATGCGGGCGCGCCATGCGACCGCATAGCTTCTATGCGAGCGCGCCATGCGTCCGCATAGAATTCAGTGACTTTAGGGTTTGTGCGCGGCTAGCATTGTGCGTACGTATAGGACTCATGCGGACGCCTTATACGGCCGCATGAAGTCCAGAATGTTGAGCCTTGGCCTTGTGCGGCTGCATAGTGTCTGGTTTAGGCCAAAAATCTCCAAAATAAAACAAAAGTGATTCTACAACAATACCAAGTCACCCAATGATGATACTAAACTCAAACCAAGTTTAAAACATAACCACAACACATTCCAAACCACATAAAATGAAGCTTTAGATGCACATCAAATCAAATGCAAATAACCATGAAACTTCTAACACATATTCATACACTTCAAAAGTGCACAACAAACTCAATTGTAAGTACATTTGAATGATTTATGCACATGAAATGACGATGTTAATATAAGAGACGTAAACATAGAATAAATGCAAATGATGCTAATGGTGCGGGCGTTACATTCGCCAATTTGCAACGTTTGCCTCCTCACATGTTATACAATTCTACAGCACCTTGGCCTTTCTCGACATGGGAAATTGATGTCATAGGGCAAGTGCATCCGAAAGGATCGAACGGCCATGAGTATGTTCTGATTGCTGTTGACTACTTCACAAAGTGGGCTGAAGTCGCTTCCTACAAAGTTCTGAATGCTAAGAAGGTTGCAGAATTTATCAAGACAAACATCATTTACCGATTTGGGGTACCTTTTGAAAAGATCTCCGACAATGGTACACACTTCGAGGGAGAAATCAATTGAGTATTGGATGAGTTCAAGGTACAACGGCACAAGTCTTCACCTTACAGGCCGCAGGCCAATGACGCTGTGGAAACAGTTAACCAGACATTGGAAAATATTATTCAAAAAATGGCAGATACCAGGAAGGATTGGCCCGACAAATTGCCGTTAGCACTCTAGGGCTATCGTACTTCTGTTCGTACGCGTACTGGAGCTACCACATTTTCTCTTGCCTATGGCATAGAGGCAGTATTACCTGTTGAATTTAAAATCCCTTCCTTGAGGGTAATGATAAAAGCCAAGATGGCTGAAGCTGATTGGCTTAAGCATCGGTACGATGAACTTGCACTCCTGGATGAAAGGAGATTGATGGTTTTAGAGCACACACGGGAATATCAGAGAAGGATTGCTCGATCTTTCAACAAACGGGTCATGGCCCGAGACATCAAAGTAGGCGACTTGGTTCTCCGAGAAAAGCCACCTAGCTACATCGACAGTTTTTTAAAGTGGAAATCACCATGGATGGGACCGTATATAGTCAAGCTCATACAGTCAGGTGGCCCAATCTTCCTCACTAATAAAAATGGAGAAGATCTCATTCAGCCCTTCAACATGGACAAGCTCAAGAAGTACTACACGTAATTGCCCGCTCAGCTATAGTGTATTTAGTTCTACTTGTGTTTGTAAATACTTTTCTTACCCTTCTAAAAATAACTCGGTAGGTCGAAAACTCGAAAGGGCGGCCTAGGAAAAAATTAGAGTTCAAAAAAGAAATGAGAGAGACAAAACATTGGAGAAAAAGGAATAAAAATCTCCGTCTCTCGCAAATCTCGGTTGAACTACGATCCGACCTGATTCTCTCCATGAGATACGTAGGCAGCCTTCGAGTTCGGTTGTTTACTTACACATTTTATAATATTTTTTTTGTTCCCCCTATCATGTTGTTATGATGACAAAGGGAAAAACCACTACTCACTGTATATAATAATAAACACACTTTTAATTTTTAACAAAGTCCCTGGTTTGGCAACCAAGGAATACATAGATAAGACTTACATGCATTTATATTCTGTCTTAATCTACTTTACATACAAATACATACACCATCACTATAATCTATCTCCTATGGCATCTGCCAAGTCTCCTCTCGCGCTCATTACTACCACTGGTCTCAGCTCCGTCAAATCTTCGTGATTTGTGAGATATGATCCCCCGACTGCGCTGAAGTCGCCAAGGATCCCTTGCATAAATCTCTAGACCAGAGTCTTCCACAGATTCGCCAATCTCCAGCAAGCGAGCGTCTGCTCCATTAGACACAATTTTGCCTAGCAAATGCTCCAGGGTGAGTCTTATGTTGAATGAATGCTCCATCAACTGCGGCACCAGCCATGTTAGATAATCGATGGAAAGACAGATATTCTCAAAGGGGATATGATATAGAGAAATCACGGTACGTGGTCCTATTTCATGACCCCACCACCCTCGAAGGTCTCTATAAATGTCACCATTGAGCTCGCTCGTCTCGAACTCAGGGAGGCCAGTGTCAGGTAGCCTTTGCTCTAACCCAAATTAGCGCATCACTCGGGAAGCATAATAAAATGTCACAATATGAAGTCCTGCAATTATGACTTGGGCGAATCGATGGGTCCCCAGTATAAATTGCCGATCTTCCAATGGGAAACAACCCATACAATATCAAATGAAGGGACACACAGAAAATTCTCCACCCAATCCTGTTTAGTCACTAAATGATCATGTTGATGACCCCTCTGGACGTAATTAATTGGGTGATACCTCATACTGGGTACTGGAGGGATAACCCACATGAAGCATTCCACTAGCCACATATGCAACAGAATGGGGCTGCCAAAAGGAAATTGTTCTTCTCTGTTAGCATAACTGTCCAGGCCGAGAAGAGTCTCCGCCAGAATGAGAGGAATCATGTTGCTCACCCATCCCCTGGCACGCAAAACAACATCCAAGACCCGTATCTCAACATAACCATCAAGGTTAATTAGGAAGAATTTCCCTAACATGCATAAGAAAAGAGTCGTTTGCCGATGCTCTAAATAAGCATCGTTAGGTTGATAATTGGCAAAGTTCTTTGGAAGCTGGGTCAGGTCGAAACGTCGGCCGTGTAACATACTATGGGCCTCTCGGATGGTGAAACTGAACAATTCTTGGATGAGCACCAAAGGAGGTTTCCTCAATAACGGCACTGCAATGGGACCATCAATTGACATGCCCGTCAGAGCACAAAAATCTTCGAATGTGGGACACATCTCGTTCAAAGAAAAATTGAAAAGGTGGTCTTCTAAGGACCAAAAGTGTGATGCACCTCATATCATATGCCAGTGAATTCGAATACGTCTCCATCCAAACACACATCGGAAACCATAGGTGTCTGCGAGATACCCCTTTTCGGTAGAACTAAGACTAAGGCACCAGTGTTCAGGCGAGCCTCGTAATCTGCAATAGTCCCGAAGGGATGGTTCAATTTAGTTAAAAGAAGAGTGTTTTGCCTAAGGACGAGAGGTTTTTCTTGGGATACGAAGGGGAAGATAGAAGGAAAGAGCTTTGCATTAAGTGGTTCAGGCAAAATAGCCAGAAGAAGGAAAAAAGAAAGAATTCTCTCAGCAATCTACAGCAGCCTACACCTTAGGCAAAGAAAAATTCGCCCGACATGTCACAACACATCAAATTCAGCAGCAGGAAAGAAAAGACAGCTCTGGTGCGCCGCGCACCACACCATGCATTTGGACATTTTGTGATCCAGCTCTCTAGTTCACATCATGCCTTAAAAGGCATGCACATATTCTCCGGGGCCTCCTCCCCTTCACACCATTTGAAGCCACGAAATTCCCTTTGTTTCACAATCTCACCACAGTCCCCTCTAGAATAGGCATCAAACCTATTTATCAATTCAGCAGCCCCTAAAATGGAGAATCATTTTACTTCCTCAAGCCTCACATGCGAAGGATTCGTCTGTCGGAGGAGCATCAATTATGCATCAAACATTAGTCGCCTTGGCCAAATACCCATTTTTTTGCTCCCACAGCACAATTTGTGTAATTAAAAGCAATTAGAATGGAGACCCTAGGTTTTCTTTTCTTCTTTTTGCATTTTTCATTAATAATAAACAATGTACAGAATAAATAAAAGTTGCTTACAAATACATCTTTTTAAAAGAAAACAAAAAATAGCAGGAAAGGAAATCATTGTCTTCCTCTCTTCGACCTGCTAGTGCTGGAACCTCTGGAGCTTCCGATATAGATCGGACAATTTGTAAAATCTGCTCAACAGCTTCTGATAGGAGCTGGCCGGCACCTGTTCATACAATATTTCTTTTAGCATTTTTTAATATGCAAATACATGTAAATAGAATAGACAAATAGCATGTGTACAGGGTAGTGAGAAATATACCAGATCTCTTCTTCGCAGAAGATAGTCGTGTGGTGGAATCTCACCATCGCTCAGGTCCTCCTCCCTGTAGTTCTCCCCCTCTCCATAACCAATCGTCCGCGGGACTTTCGGATAATGTATCCGCTTCGTAAACGACCCAATCTCTCCCACGAAGATGGGAAACGGACCCTCCGCTTCCTGAGTGGGAGGAGGAGGAGGATACAGCACGGTCTGCACGAACACCCCGTATTAATCCATCTTCATATATCTATGTGGATCGATGGCCTCCCTCGCAAGATACCACTCACGTCTTGGCATCACGTCAGGGGTCATCATCCCGAAGGGTGGTGAAGGCAGTGTCAGAGGCTGGCCCACGTTGGGCCCATGTTAGGGATTGACCCGATCGCCCAGATACATAGAGTCGCACATGATGGAAATCGTCAAAATGCGACTGTTGGATGCTTGGGCCGAACCATAGGAAGCAGGCAGCTGACCCCATGGGAAGAAGCTGACAGATTCAGGATTAGAGCTAATAATCGCAGTCCGAACCACCTCGGTGTCAGGCCGTGCAGGAACCCTCCGAGTATACTTCCGGTTTTAAGTCCGGAAGTTCAACACAAATGGCGGGGTCATCACCCTGGTGCGGAGAGTGAAAGGGTGAAAGCTGAACACGGCATAAGCCCAAGCCTGTCAAATAAAAAACAATGAGTCAGTATCTATTTTAAAATGACAAATCAAGTTTTACAAGAAGTTTTTTTTTCTGAATATTACCTCCCATGCCACATTGTAGCCAGTCACACTACTGGCAACGTTCCGGCTGACATGATCCATAAAGAAATAGCACTCTGCCAGGCCAGCCTGTCCCCAATCAAAGTCGCCCAGGTGGCGCAGTCTCCTTAGACAGCCGAGTAGAGATACTCACAGGTTTGAGAAAGTATTGGCAAAAAGAGTAATCCCCAATGCCAAGAACAAGAAACCTGAACGAATCGGGTCACAGCAGACCGATCGGCTGTATCGACGAGATCCACATTGTGGAGCAGCCACTCCCTAATATAGCTGACGAAAATCTCATCGAAGCTCTTGTACACCGGTGTGAACCCCAACAGCTGAGCAACGGCATCAGGACGATGTCGCAGCTAGAAATGGCTCAATAGCCCGACCCCGACCAGTCGGTACCCCCATGATTGCTGAAAAATCCGCAGGCATCATAGTTACCTTGCCCTACGAAAGGTGGAAGGTGTGGGTAGTGTCCCACCAAAAGCACCGCAACACCTCATGGATGTTGCTGTAGCCGATAAAACCGCCCAAGTTCGGATGAACGTACCAAGACAGGTACCATTCACCCTTTCCTGAATCAGTTGAGGGAGTCGATCATAGATCTCCTTCACCATGTCCCCATTCGCCCGGATGCGAGTAATCCTCCTCCGTGACTGCAAAACAAAAATTCCAGCTTGTCAGCACAAAGCACGCGCACATGTTTTTATGTCATTGCATAAATGCACATCAAGTCATTTCATTCATATTTGCCATGCAAAAAAAAAAAACTCGAAAGTTTTTATTTTTTTCACACATCCTCCAAATCCCATCCCTAGGATCCCGGGATCAAAATAAAATGTTTTCAAGTGTTTAGTGAGGGTTTTTCTGCACTTTTCTCATTGAAGTTTTTTTTCAAACAGTTGGTGTGCGGCTTTCGCGCAACTTCGGGCAAAAAATATTCACACATTTTGAGGCACCCTAACAAAATCAACTTGGGGATTTCCATCTTTGGTCATCCCTCTACACATATATACTCTCGATTTCGAGAAATTTTTATCCTAACATGTTCAAATTTGCAATTAAAGTAGGCACTTTAAACATGCAAAATAGACAAACATACATACTTTTTTATACCCATATTGCATAAATTCACATTTTTTGCTTAGATTCAACATGCAACAATATATATTTGCTACTTGAATACTAACAATTGCAGGATTAACATCAAGAATCCGGCAAATCATACAAAATTTCAAATTTAGCATACTTTGCAGAACAAATGGGTTTTCTAAAAACTCACCGCAGGTGGATCCAAAGAAGAGATGTGACTGCTCTGGTCACGATGAATGTCGTTAGGATTACTATCCGAGAACGGATAGCGGACCCGATTTCGCGCCATCACCTCGTCGGCTTGTTCACCACCGACACCCACATCACTAAAAATCTCATTTTCTGAGTCCGAATTGTTGGCCATTTCGCTAGAAACAATTTTGGGGCGAAAAACCTCTAAAAAATTGAGCGATTTCGAAAGAAATTTGGAAGAAATCGGAGAAGATTTGAAGAGTTGAGAGAGAGAGAGAGGCACGGCAGCAACAATTTTGCTGCTACTGCCGTGTTCTTCTCTTAAGAAGAAAGGGAATTTTCCTTTTTCCCTCCAAGTTTTAGCATTTTACAATTTGCACCCCCAAGTACTCCTAACGGCAATTTAACGTCCAACTAACGGTCATTAACCGGATGCCCTAACGGAAGTCCACCATCAACATATTTTCAAGAGTAATCCCCAGCGGAGCTACTCCCAATGGCCCTGCTGTCCAATCCATCATCTCCAGCAGAATCTCCATGGGACTCTTCACAGCATATCTCAGCATATGCATCGCCAATTGACGTACGCATCATCCCCAACAAAATGTCCCCTGGACACCACACCGCTTTGCAGTGAATTCACACACGTTTGCACACCCAATTACCCGGTCGTTTCCTCTACAGGTTCGAGCCTAAGACATATGGAAATCAACCGCTCAACTGCCCTGCCGTCCAACACAGTTCAGAATCCGTCCCCCGAACCACACAAAAAATAGTATCTTTACTTTAAGTTAATTTACAACATATCCTAAACTGCACTTTGCCTCATTTTGCATTGATACAGCTTTCTTTTGGTCGTTTTCCAACGGGTATAAACCCGGGTCCGGAAGTGAACCATTCACCATAGGGTAGACCCTGTCGCCCTACCACACACCTTACACGTCACAGTCAAATTTTCCTCTCTGAAGAGATTTGAACTACGTTTTGACCTGATTCTCTTTATAGAGATACGTAGGCCGTCTCCCCTGGAGATCCAGTCACCATAGGGCAGACCTGCCGCCCCTTCACACATATTTGCCGTTTCAAATTTTTTTCCTAAAGAGAGTTGAACTACGTTTTGACTTGATTCTTTTTATAAATATACGTAGGTAGTCTCCCTTGGAGATCCGGTCACCACAGGGTAGACCTTGTCGCCCGTCCCTAGCATATTTCACATTTCAAATTTCTTCCCTGAAGAGATTTGAACTACGTTTTGACCTGATTCTTATTATGGAGATAGGTAAGCAGTCTCCCTGTTGTATTTAGTCTAGATTTGCTTGAATCCATAACCTAAGTCTAAGACAAGGTGACTAATGGGCCTGCGTGTCTGTTAGTGTGGCAACTTGTACTTAGGCATAGCTTGAATAGCTTAGGGTTGCTAATTGTATAAGTCTTGAAGAAGATAGCCTATAGGACATCGGACGTCCTCTGCACAATAGGCAAATTTTGCATCAGCAGTCTTCCTTTTGGATATCGGACAAGCTCATATCAGCCAAGCTTCATCAGCAATGTTGAAGACCTCAAGAACGTCCGATAGTCTTCAGCCTAAGACATGTCCTGATTTGAAGACTTCATTGACTTCGATGCAACGTTAACCTGCAAATCACATTCAATGAAGCTTTCCTCTCTTGGCATACAATCAGAAAAGGACTCTCTGCCTGCAAACATAGTCCACCTATTTTTGGCAAAGTGTCGAGACAGATCGAACTGCAGATGCCTATCAGAGTCAACAACCAGATTAGAGCATTAATTGCTCTTAAATTCAAATTAGAAGATCACCAACGGCTCCAAGCTTCCTCCTGCATATAAAAGGAGACTCCATTGCTGCATTAAAAACTCTCCAACCACTTCATCTCAGAATCTTCATCTTCTTCAAGTGCATTAATTCAAAAACGTCCTATCTGTATACATTCATTCAAGAGCTTCATACCTAGACGTCTAGTCCATTAAAGGCTCTTCATTGATTGCAACACTTAGCTTTTCATAGCTCACGAGAATTATATCTTATTGATATCAATTCTCCCACACAAACACTTGGTCAACAAAATTTTTGTACACAATCCATTAGAGATTTAGTTTGTAAAATATCTAGTGGAAAAACATAGTACACAATTTTCAAATCCAAAGTTGACCACTTTGGTTGTGGACGTAGCACTTATTTATAAGTGTAAACCATATTA
Organism: Platycodon grandiflorus; assembly: GCA_016624345.1. Taxonomy (NCBI): domain Eukaryota; kingdom Viridiplantae; phylum Streptophyta; class Magnoliopsida; order Asterales; family Campanulaceae; genus Platycodon; species Platycodon grandiflorus. The sequence continues at coordinate 57,219,830 of CM028362.1, forward strand.
AATACTCTGTCTACTTGTGTGTGATTGTGATTATTTGTGTTGCTTAAATTTCCGATTTCCAAACTATTGAGAACTCGCCGATCTTGACCTGTGAAGATCAGTCATTCTCAACTTGTCCTATACTTCACAAGACTTCCGCCTGCAAATCTTTTCAAACTTAAAGTGAAGTAGATTTTTGAATCAATCTTCAAAAATTGGACATAAGCTATTCAACCTCCCCTTCTAGCCTATTTTGAGCAACCTTGGACCTAACAATTGGTATCAGAGCTTTACTCTTTGAAAACTTGTTTTTCCAAGATTAACCTCTTGAGAGATTAAAGATCATGGCTGCTCACCAAATGTTGGAAACTTCAAACGTGAACCATTGTCCTGTCTTGGATGAAGTTCACTTTGACATCTGGAAAGATAAAGTCAAAAGACATATGAACTCAATTGATAAACGTTTGTGGAAATGTGTCACAGATGGACCCAGAATTCCAATGAAGCCGAATACACTGGCCACGGTAGATCCAACGGCTGAACCTGAAGTACCAAAGCCAGAAGAAGAGTGGGATGATGAAGACAGAAAGAATGATGCCCTGGATGGAAAGGCCATCAACATTATTACCAGCTGTGTTGATATAAGCACTTATCAGCAGATTATCAACCTGGACACAAAGAAAGGAGATGTGGGAAGCCATCCTTGAATATCTTGAAGGTGATGGTGAGACAAAGAACAACAAATTATACACCTGCATCCAGAAGTTTGACTCCTTCAAAAAGGATCCCAAAGAGTCTCTACGAAGCGCCTATGATAGATTCTATGAGGTAGTCAACTCTTGCTACTCCTTAGGAAAGAAGTATGAAAAGAAGGAAATAAACATGAGATTTCTAAATGCACTAGGCAGTTTATGGCATGTTAAAATCACTGCCATGAAAGAGTCAAAAGATTTAAACAAATTGACTCTTAGAAACCTTTATGCTAGTCTTTCAGTCTATGAGCTTGAGATCCAACAAGCTCAAGAAATGGAAAAGAGTTTTAAAAACTTGTCCTTACCAGCCATGTCTGCTGAACCTTCCTGTTCAAAACCTGATGAAACACCTTCTACATCCAGTGAAGATGATGATATTCTTTCTGACGAAGCCTTTGCTATGTTTGTAAAGAAATATCAACGTTTCAAAAGGTTTAATAAATCATCATCACATAGGCGGTCTTCTCACAAAACCGCTTCCTCATAAAACAATGCCAACCAAAAGTTCGCTCCTTATAAATCGAGACTATCAAAAGGATAATGAGCTTGTTTGTTTTAATTGTAGGAAACCAGGCCATTTTGCCTCTAAATGTCCAAAGCCAAAATATGAATTTTATAAGAAACGTCCTGAAACTAAATTTCAAAAACAAAAAGGGATGGTGGCTGAAGACATTGATGAAAGCAATCTGCCTACTTGGTGTGACACTGATACTGATGAGGATGACTTTTGTGACTTTGCTGAAGAAGCAAACATATGCCTTATGGCCAGGGAGTCACCACATGATTCAGTTAGATCACTACCATTTCAGCAAGATGATAGTGATGATGATGATGAGCTCAATGACCCATCAAAGGGAGAGCTCATTAAAGCAAACAAGGACATGCTGGAAGAGTTTTTAAAATTCAAGGCTGCCTATGTAAAACTAGCCAAGAAGCATGAACTAGCTGTCTCTGAGAAATCAACCTTGATGTCTAAGATCAAAGATCTTGATAGACAAGAAGTCGAAAGTATCAAATTGCCAAAAGAGAACAAAACTTTGACTGAAAAAGTAGATTTCCTACTTGAACATATCAAGAAAATAAATTCTGAGAAAGATGACCTTCAAAAGGTTGTCAATACTTGGAATAACTCTAAAGGAAACTTTGATACCATTCTTTCAAACCAAAAATCTCTTGATGACAAACCGGTATTGGTTTCCAAAGTGAGTTCAATGTAGGAGTTCTTCGGTTCTCAAAAGGATGAGACATCGAAGTGATTGAAGAATTGGTCGTAGAAGTTTCTTATGACCAGCAGCCTCCCAAAGGCAAGGACTTGGCTTTAACAAAGTTCCTTTTGTTTATCCCAAGAATACAAAAGACAAGTCCAAGGGAAAGCAATCGCAAAGAATGACTCGCTAATAGGAGTCTCGAGCAACTAAAACCCGCCATTAGTCACCCTAAGAAAACAGGATGACTAATAGCAAGTCTAGGAATTCTCACTCAAACCTATTAAATTTGTCAAAGGCAAGACCGCTGATCCCAACACGCCTATAAAAGGCCAAAGGAGTGAACTCTGCCGATAAAAAGCCTAAAGGACATTTGCTGTAAATGCAAAATCTTTTGATAAAAGGTCTACCTATGGTAAACCTAACATCAATAAGAAAAGGCATTATCGGCCTAAGTCCTATAGGCCGTTATCGCACAAAGGTCATTCCAAAGACTGCTGATAATAAGAAGCCTCAAAAAGAAATCATTACTCATGTTGAAGGATTTCACAAATGCTCTTTCTGCAAAGGCCATGGTCATGAGATTCATGAATGCCTTTTGAGATTCACACCTAAATCTAGAGGATTTACTCCTCCAAAGGTTAAACAGGTGTGGATCCCAAAAGGTTGCTAACCTTGAGAACCCAAAAATAAAAAGGGGACCATATTCTTAAATGTCTATATTTCGGGAATGCTTCATGGCTGTTAATGAAGAAGAGAAAGATCTTTGGTATCTAGACAGTGGCTGCTCAAAGCACATGTCTGGTGATCCAAATCTTCTCTCAAATATTGTTGAAGCAAAGGGTCCCTCAGTCATTTTTGGAGACAACTCAAAGGGAAAGACAATAGGCTATGGAAGCATAGTGAGAGGAAATCTCTCCATCAGCAAAGTCTCTCTTGTTGAAGGATTAAAGCACAATCTGCTAAGCATATCACAATTTTGTGATAAAGGACTAATCTGTCAGTTCTCCTCAAGTCACTGTCTCATAAAGGACAATGAGACATGTTCAACTATCTGACAGATTCGAAAAGGGAATGTCTATGCTGTTGACCTTAATGCTGTTGGAAGAAAGTCAAATCTATGCTTGGTTGCAAGGTCATCAACTGACAACAGCTGGTTGTGGCATAAAAGGCTTAGCCATCTCAATTTCAAATACTTGGAGAAGCTATCAAAGGACAATCTAGTTGTTGGTTTGCCTAAAATATCAGCTGAATCACACAGTCTCTGCAGAGCATGTCAACTAGGCAAACTACACAAATCTTCATTCAAAAGCAAGCCTTGCCTATCAACAACCAGACCTCTACAGCTCTTGCACATGGATTTGTTTGGACCTGTAACTACTACAAGTCTTGGTGGCAGCAAGTATACACTTGTGGTAGTTGATGATTACTCAAGATTTACTTGGGTAGAGATGATGTCCTCCAAAGATGAAGCATATGACATCATTACTGAACTCTTCAGAAGACTACAAACTCAGAAGCTGGATGATATCTCTGACGTCAGATCAGACAATGGAACAGAGTTCAAGAACAATGGTGTTGCCAAATATTGTGATGACCATGGAATTGGTCACAACTTCTTTGCAGTTGGCACACCTCAACAAAATGGAGTTGCTGAAAGGAAGAACAGAACTCTCATTGAAGCAGGAAAGACAATGATTGCTGAAGCCAAACTGCCTATGTATTTAGGCGAAGCCGTGAACACCGCTCGCTTCACACAAAACAGGTCTATCATAAACAAATTTCATAACAAAACTCCATATGAAATATAGAGAGGCAGAGCTCCCAACATTGGATTCTTTAAAATATTTGGTTGTAAATGCTATGTTCTTTACAATGGTAGAGAACATAGAGGTAAATTTGAATCCAAAAGCGATGAATGAATTTTTCTGGGATATGCCAAGTTTTCAAAAGCATATAGAGTTTATAACAAAACTTCACTTAGAGTTGTTGAATCTGTACATGTTTCTTTTGATGAATTTGATTTTATTGGGCCACATTTGGCTCCTAAGGTTACTAATGATTCTGATGAGTATGAGACAGGTACAGAACAGCCAAGTCCCAGATCTGCTGATCCTCCTTCTTCACAAGATCATCCAAGAGTCAACTTGTTAGAATCCTCAAATGAGCCAACAAATGAAAACTCTGAAAACCCAGAAGACAACCTACCTTGGAATTAACCTATCCTTCAGAAAACCAAGCTTCAGACACTTCCACTTCTCAAGAATCCAACTCTGCCGATGCAATAGGACAAGTTCAACCTGCAGAGGTTAGAGAAGTAAAAGATCATCCTATCACTCAAATCATTGGAGATCTTAATGCTGGTGTTCAAACTAGACAAGCTTCAAGGAATGAATGCATGTATTCTACTGCATTTGTATCTAATATTGAACCCAAGAAGATTGATGAAGCTCTGGAAGATCCAAGCTGGGTGGAAGCTATGCAAGAAGAGCTAAACCAATTTGACAGATGCCAAGTCTGGTCACTTGTCCCTAGGCCTAAAGGACAAGCTGTTATTGGTACAAAGTGGGTTTTCAGAAACAAAATGGATGAAAATGGCAACATTACCAGAAATAAGGCAAGACTGGTAGCCCAAGGATATAGACAGGAGGAGGGCATTGACTATGATGAGACATTTGCTCCTGTTGCAAGATTAGAGGCTATCAGATTATTCTTGGCCTATGCCTCTTACAAGGACTTCAAAGTATATCAAATGGATGTAAAGAGTGCATTTTTGAATGGAGAACTTCAAGAAGAAGTCTATGTTGAGCAACCACCTGGTTTCATAGACTGCTCAAGAAGAGAAGATGTCTACAAGCTGAGGAAAGCCCTTTATGGACTCAAACAAGCTCCAAGAGCCTGGTATGAGACCCTTTCAAAGTTCTTGACATCTCAAGGCTTTGTAAGAGGTCAAATTGACACTACTCTTTTCATTATGAAACATAAAGGTCATTCCTTACTTGTTCAAATTTATGTTGATGATATTATCTTTGGTTCTACTAATGAAAATCTTTGCAAAAGGTTTGAAAAGCTTATGCAGAGTAAATTTGAGATGAGCATGATGGGAGAGCTCAACTTTTTCCTTGGTCTTCAAATTCAACAAAGTTCAAATGGTATCTTCATCAGTCAAGCCAAATATGCAAAGGATGTTATCAAGAAATTTGGTCTTGAGAATGCAAACAACTTCAAAGACACCTATGGCCACTAACTGCCATCTTGATAAAGATGAAAAGGGCAAGAAAGTGGACATGACTCTCTATAGAGGCATGATTGGTTCACTTTTATATTTAACTGCTAGTAGGCCTGATATCATGTTTGCTGTTTGTGTTTGTGCTAGATTTCAAGCTGATCCAAAGGAGTCTCACCTACAAGCAGTCAAGAGAATCATCAGATATTTGATAGTGTTAGGTCCAAGGGTTGCTCAGTGAATAGGCTAGAGGGGGGGTGAATAACCTATACATGATGTATTAAAAATTTCATCCAATTTTTATATTTAATAAGACGAATGGATGAGATGATTAATACAATTAGGTTATCTTCCTCATACTAACTGCTTAGCCGAAGTTAGAGTGATCGGACATCCTAGATCAGCAGATGTAGATCATGGACATCCCGAATCGCAGATATGAAACATGCGGTTGGAAGATATATGTTGAACTTAGGCGATGAAAATAAGATTTAGCAAATGAAGAACAAACAAAGATAAGTCAAACAATTTAGATTAAAGTAATCAAAGATTTTGTATGAAAGAGAGATTAACAGTTGACTAAAATCTGTATTAGATGCATCATTTGCTTTCCTTAAACAGATTGCACATGATAAGACAAATTATACAAGAAAGAGAAATCAAGGCTGAATGTAATAAACATATATATTATATTAAAATTCAGCAGAGGTTTGCTCAAAGGCAAACATGCTTAGTACATCAACCTAGACTCTCTATCCTAGCAATCTCCCCGGAGGTAGAAGGAAAGTGAGATGGGATACCGGAAGACTTATATTAGAACTTTAATCCTAGCAGCTTCCTAACAACCTTGGAGGTCAGGAAGGAAAGTGCTAGTGTTAGAGTGATGTGAGAAGAGAATATTAGGAGTTGTTCAAATAGCAAGTATTTGAACAACCGAGTGCTAAGCACTCGACCAAATATGATGACAACTTATTGCACAATCGGCACTTATAATGTAGTATAAGTCTGCCGATATGAATGCAACTGACATGTAAGTTCGCTCTTCATCGGACATCTTCAAGCTTGGTCGGCTTCAACGATCCGTAAGATGCTTGGTCTCTTTACGGATAATGGAGTTGAGGCCATCGAAGAGACCGAGTTCTTCGAAGGAAGAAGGACTCAAATCAACAACAAGGTTGTTGATCAAGCGAAGCTTCTCACTTTGGATTTTCTTCTCTCTCTCTCTCACAAAGTGTTTGTTCTAACACTTGTGATTTCTCACTCTGAAGGAGTGGTTCTGGATTGAAGAAATGAAGATCAATACCACAACCTTTCTCAAGCATAAGCATACACTTGTTGCTCTCTCTCCCTTATGCTATCTCGGAAATGAGGATGAGAGTCTTCTTATATAGCCGGAGAAGAAGAGGTGACCGTTGGTGTATTGAATAGGTTTAAGCCCGTTGGTGATCTCAATTTCATAATGTAGCAGAGTACATTTTGGATCTGGGCAAAGACCTTCGCTTAGGTTTGAGTCTTGAAGATGGTCCGTGACACAGCCGGACAGAGTTGGACGTGTCGAGCTTAGCCTGGATGCGGTCGACCGGACGTATCATTGCTTTGACCGGAGTGCGCGTCCCGTGCTTGGCCTTTTATGGAAATGAAGCTTTGAAGACCGCAAACACCGTATGTAAGAGGAAATGTCTATTGGATAAACGTGAAGGCGCAGACATCGATGCGTATCTTGGATTTGTCAGACAGATCTTGTAACGGATCTATTTTGACTTGTAGCGAGTTTGAACAACGACCGATGTTTCTCGTGATCTTCCAATTTCTCTGCAGTTGTTCTGATGAGGGACTTGGCTGGTGCTGAGATCTGCCATTTTAGAACTGCTGATTGTAGAGATTATGGGTGATCATGATGTTCCTCTTTGTCTTAATCAGCTTCTCTGCAGTTGTTCTGATGAGGGACTTGGCTGATGCTGAGATCTGCCATTATAGAACTGTTGATTTGCAGGGAGAGCTAATAGGCAGTCATAGCTAAGGACATGTCTGCTAGTGAGACATTTGCCGATGGTCACGTCAGCTGGCAATTGAAGAGCTAATCCATATGAAAGTTTGTCATCATTCTGGTAGGACAAAGACTTGGATATGTACAAAGACTTCCTAGTCTAATGACCTATGCATTGTTTCAACAAGCCGCCATACTAACCAGACGCACCCTTTTAGCCACTTGTGAAACATGCGTTGTAATGGGAACAAGCAAATCACTGTGTTGGAATATGCATACATATATATTAGCTGATTTACAGGCATATTCCTAACAGATAGATACTTCCAATTTGGGAATCTGGTATCCTAGAGATTCATCTTTTAATCTTATAGGCTATTCTGATGCTGATTTTGCTGCATGTAAGGTTGACAGGAAAAGCACAAGTGGGACATGTCAATTCTTAGGAAATAGACTTGTCTCATGGGCCGAAGAAGCAAACCTCGTTTCAACTTCAACAATGAAGTAATACATAGCCGTAGCCGCTGCCACAATTGCGTGGATCAAACAAAGAACTTGTTGACTATGAGATTAAGATCGCCGATTGTCCTATAATGTGTGACAACACATCGCAATCTCTTCCAAAATCCCGTCATGCACTCCAAGACAAAGCACATTGATGTGAGATATCACTTTCTTAAAGATCATGTTGAAAAAGGTAATATCGATGCAAGTATGTGCCTACAGAGAATCAGGTAGCAGACATCTTCACAAAACCACTTGATTCAACCAGGTTTGCTTATTTAAGAGGAGAGCTTGGTATGCTTGACCTCAATCCTTAACCTTTCTAGCAAATTCTTTAAGTCATTTTATAAATTGCCTTCATAGAATTGCCTATGTTATCAGCTATTTGCAACTCTGCCGAGTATATAGACAACCTTGATTAAGCACCTCTATTTTCATATCGGCAGTCTTCAATAATATAGGCAGACTTAAGTGCGCAATACATACAGTGACTCATCAGGTCATAAATGCGGACTTCAAATTTTATCAAATGCGATTTATTGACCTGATAGAGGTATAAAAAGTTGAAATGTACAGTGACTCGTCACAGTTCTCAACAACCGCCATTTTCTAATTTTCAAAAACCTTCCGACTTCCAATCTGAAATCTCTCCAAAAAGCCTTCAAATCTTCTAAATCTTTACGATTTCAGCTTAAAATCATCAATGGTAAGGATTTCTACACCTTTTCAATTCGTTCAAATCAAGTTTTACGGTCTTGTTTTGACCTAAGTTGCGCTTTTAAAACTGTCCGCCATTGATGAACTGTGCTATCTTGCGATTATTGCTTGAATCATGTTTATTTGGTGTAAAATGTGTTTTTGAGCCTTCTGTGATACATTGCTGTCAATCTATACTGTTTTATTGGCTCAAAAATAACAAAATCAGTCACAGTTTAAAAACCCAGTTCATGAACTGTTCTTATCTTATGTCTTAAATTGTTTATGTTTTGGGTCTTGATCTAAACAGTACTTGTTTTTGATAAATATCTGCTGATTGCTTGAATATCTGCCAATTGCATATTTATCTGCTGTTCTATGCATATCTGCCAATTTCTATATATGTTGTTCTCACATCTGCCGATTATGTAGGGAAAGTCTAAATCCTCAAAGGCTGCTGCCACTACTTCATCCTCTGCCTCTGCTAAGCCAACCAGGGCTGCAAAGGCTGCTGAGCTTCCACTAAGGGTCCTTCCCAGGTCAAGTTATCACCCTGGGATGACAATCGACCAAGACTCCATCATCAGTACTTCTGCTGGTGATGCCCTGCTCAAGGATTTGGCTGAATATGGACTTCTTCCTCTGTTCCAGCTCAACGACACCCACTACAGCAATTCTCTGGCTGAGGAATTTTACACAAGGATGATCCCGCTCCTCCTCCGCCTAATGCCAATGAGCCGGTCAACCTAAGCTACATCAAGGGCTACATCGAGGCCACTACATCAAGTTGACCTATAAGATATATTGGGAAATCCTTGAACTACCTATTGAAGGCAAACCGACTTGACCGATGCAATCGGCTCTTGCTTGGGAGATGATGAGGGGTCGCCCAACCGAGAGGTTTTTCGAGATGTCCAGAACCTCTTCCCGTAAAACCCCTATCATATCGCCATCTCTCGACAAGAGCATTTTATTCAAAAATGGCTCGAGGGACATCTTCACCTCACAGCTGATGTGGACCAAGGCGTGGTCCTTCGCAAGCAACTCAACGGGCCAAGATCATCTTCTCAATGCTATCCCGCAGTGTTGAAGTCCAAGCTCACCCTTCCATGAAGAGACCCTTCGTAAGGGTTATTAATGTTATCCTCCGGTTATGAGGAAATTGATGAGCTAGTCGTTAATGACGACCTCATCAAGGTGTCTAACACCTACGTCTTCACGGCCAACAACATCACCCGTTATCGGGATGATATGGCCAAAGGACAACCAACGCACGAAGCCGCCGCCGCCGCCGTGCTATCGCGGTGGCCCTCTACCCTAGCCGCAAGGGTAAGAGGAAGGTCACCTACACCGCCACCGGTTACTCGCGAGGAGGAGGAGCCCAAACCTATTGGGCCGAGCCGCCGAGCACTTTGACCTCGCAGATTGGATCATGACCCCTATGAGCCTGCTGAGCCTCCATCCAAAAAGCCCAAACACTCTTCCTCCCTCACTCCAAAACTCAAACAATCCCGCAAATCTGCCCGATCCAAGGCTGAGGTTGAGAAGGACACTTCAACCTTCAAACCAGCCGACCTCTCCAAACCAGCTGATCTCCCTCCTAAAACCTCAACCTCATCCTCAAAACCATCCAAACCCAAAACCAAACAAACCATCTTGCCTACTGATGAGTCCTTTGGACTTCCCAAAATTACCTCCACAACTCCTTCCACAACCTCCTCTACCCCTGCTGTTTCCCAAACAGCAGTTTCAACCCCAGCCGATCCTCTATCGACTGTTTCTCCTCTAGCAGTCCCCTCTACCACCTCTCCACCACCTACTTCTGCCTCTTCCACTCCTACAAAGTCCAAACATGGCAAACGCTACAAGAAGAGTGCCAAGAAGCAGGTGCACTTCTCAGGGACTGCTGATAAACCCTCTTCTCCTCCACTTTCACCAACTCAGTCTACAACTTCACCACCATCTTCCCCTCCTAAATCAACTCCCATCACACCAACTCCTACCCAAGAGCCATCTCCCACACCTGAAACCACCTCTCATCAGCCATCTTCCAAACGTTCTCTCCCTTCTTCCTCCACTCCTCCTACCCCCAAAATAATCAAAACCAACCCATACAGCCACCTACACCCTGAGGTTCAGGATCTGCTGTCCTTCAGAGACAGCAGACCTAGACCTAATCCTGCCGATTCCGATCCCTTCCTCTCCACCTTAGACTACCCTAAGAGGATTCCCTGCCAGCCTATGTCTGCAGGTGAAATCATCTTCCAATGGGGTGCTTATTATGACCCTCTTCCCCCTGCCTGGTCCCAGCATTTCTTCTATCAGAACTCAGCGGTTCAAGATCTCATGATCTTCACCCAATGGGTTGCCATTCATAGGGACCTTGGCCTTCCCCGTCCAACCAAATCAGACATTTCTCCCTTCCTCTCTCTACCTAAACCCCCAGTCTTCACTCTCATCTACCACCCTTTTGTCCTTTTTCAGCCTGTGGTCTACAACTTCTTTGAAGTAGTCACCACATTTTTAGGCTTTAATCCTCTCATCCCTATTCTATTCCATTCACCTCCCTCTTCCACCTATATCACTCCTTAACTCATTCCCCGTCTGAGGCCGCTATTCCCTGTCCCTCTCGTCCTCCCCAGCTATCCTTCCCTTCGCCTGACCTACCCCAGCCAATCCCAACCCTCTACCAGCCATGTTTCCCTATCATCCTCCAGCCATTCTCCAACATCCTCCACCCAATCCCCTTTCTACCCCATCCTCCAACCTTCCCCGACCAAGCCACCAGCCAACCTCCTTCCTTCACCAGCCATCCTCACCCCTTAGCTGGCCCATCCTCCTCTCCAGCCACCACACCGCCCTCCTAAATACTACCCCGCTCTGCGGTAGATGAATTTTTGAAAAATTTTGAAGTCATATCACGACCTTACCAAGGCCCCCGCACCACTGCTCATAGATCGCCACACATCACCCATGTCCAGCCGATCGCATGACACAAGTCATGAATATTTCTAAGGGTGCCAAGGCCGCTTTGAAGCTCGCCAGCCCATCTCGCTCCCAAAATGCTTTAGCCACCATGTCTCAAAGAACTTCCTCAGCACACACTGCCATTTTCACCGAGAATTGGGTGAATATATCCAAAGGAATGCTGCAGATTATTGATATGATTGACAACGGCTACAAGCATGTGCTTGCATCCCAGCGCCTGGCCAACCGCTCTGTCCACTCTTCAGTGCGTCAGACGCGAAGGATGACTGATAAGCACTATGCCTACTTTCGCAAGGGGTTCAAATCAACTGAGCAACGCCTCGGCTTCATTAATACCTCACTTGCGTCCATGAAGGAGGAGATAGCTAGACTCAACAATGATCAGCGGACTGAGCTCATTGAGCGAAATGCTCTCAAACAGAAGAACAAGCGTCTCTCCTCCGAATTGGCAGATACTAAGGAGGAGTTAGCAGAAGCCAAAGAAGAAATTGCAAGACTCAAGGCTGCTGTTGACTCTAAATGGGCATCAAGAGGCTATGGGCAATCTTCATCAGGCAAAGGCAAAGGTCGTGCATCATCTAGGTCATCCTCTCGTACCAGCCGATGAACTTTGTATAACTTTTTTTTGCTAAACCTTGTAATTAAACAACTTGTTTAATTAACAATGTCTGTTTTAAAATTTACATGCTTTACTATGAACTGCTTATTATATGATTGCATGAAATTTAAACCACTGGTTTAAAGACATGTCCTATATTGCCTATTCTGCCTATCTGCATGTCTTTAAATTCAGTGTTATTATAAGTGTCCTATGCTTAAATTTCCTATTTGTAAACACTTTGTAATGTTTGAATACAATGACCTCTTTGTAAGTTCATCTAGGGCATGCTTATTTAATATATCAGTCTCACAAAGCATGTTATTACTAGACTTGAACATGGTCAGCTGATATTGTATTCGTAGGGTCATGGACTCAAGCAAATAGGAGGAGATTGTTGTATTTAGTCTAGATTTGCTTGAATCCATAACCTAAGTCTAAGACAAGGTGACTAATGGGCCTGCGTGTCTGTTAGTGTGGCAACTTGTACTTAAGCATAGCTTGAATAGCTTAGGGTTGCTAATTGTATAAGTCTTGAAGAAGATAGCCTATAGGACATCGGACGCCCTTCGCACAATAGGCAAATTTTGCATCGCCAGCCTTCCTTTTGGATATCGGACAAGCTCATATCAGCCAAGCTTCATCAGCAATGTTGAAGACCTCAAGAACGTCCGATAGTCTTCAGCCTAAGACATGTCCTGATTTGAAGACTTCATTGACTTCGATGCAACGTTAACCTACAAATCACATTCAATGAAGCTTTCCTCTCTTGGCATACAATCAGAAAAGGACTCTCTGCCTGCAAACATAGTCCACCTATTTTTGGCAAAGTGTCGAGACAGATCGAACTCGCAGACACCTATCGAGTCAACAACTGATTAGAGCATTAATTGCTCTTAAATTCAAATTAGAAGATCACCAACGGCTCCAAGCTTCCTCCTGCATATAAAAGGAGACTCCATTGCTGCATTAAAAACTCTCCAACCACTTCATCTCAGAATCTTCATCTTCTTCAAGTGCATTAATTCAAAAACGTCCTATCTGTATACATTCATTGAAGAGCTTCATACCTAGACGTCTAGTCCATTAAAGGCTCTTCATTGATTGCAACACTTAGCTTTTCGTAGCTCACGAGAATTATATCTTATTGATATCAATTCTCCCACACAAACACTTGGTCAACAAAATTTTTGTACACAATCCATTAGAGATTTAGTTTGTAAAATATCTAGTGGAAAAACATAGTACACGATTTTCAAATCCAAAGTTGACCACTTTGGTTGTGGACGTAGCACTTATTTATAAGTGTGAACCATATTAAATACTCTGTCTACTTGTGTGTGATTGTGATTATTTGTGTTGCTTAACTTTCCAGATTTCCAAACTATTGAGAACTGCTGATCTTGACCTGTGAAGATCAGCCATTCTCAACTTGTCCTATACTTCACAAGACTTCCGCCTGCAAATCTTTTCAAACTTAAAGTGAAGTAGATTTTTGAATCAATCTTCAAAAATTGGACATAGGCTATTCAACCCCCCCCCCTTCTAGCCTATTTTGAGCAACCTTGGACCTAACACTCCCTTGGAGATCCGGTCACCACAGGGCAGACCTTGTCGCCCATCCCCCAACATTTTCCAACATTTCAAATTTCTTCCCTGAAGAGATTTGAACTACGTTTTGACCTGATTCTCTTTATAGAGATATGTATGCAGTCTCCCCTGGAGATCTGGTCACTCTTTGACACATGTTGTCACCCGTACACATATACACATGGTCACACAAACTCTGTTGCAGAGTTTGACCATCCAATTGTCAGTACGAAGCTGGATATCTATTCTTTTTTAACGACGCTCGTTTACTTCTAAGCAAACGTAGTCGAGGGGCTCTGTAGACACCCAAAATTCGTACACCTACATTATACGAATTGTCCAATAAATAACTGTTTATTTACAAATGGACTAACACATGTTTCTATGATTATTTCTGGAAACAACATACACAACGGACCAACAACGTCCGACAAATACAACAAATTCGGTTAGATCAACATCAAGGGTCAAACTCGAAGACACAACGGACTAACGAAGTCCAACACATAAACAAACCTTCCGTTAGATCAACATCAAGGGTCAAGACTGAAGATACACAGCTTAGAAGGGCCAAAGTGCAAGACACAAAGACTGGAAAAGCCAAAAATAGGGTTTGGTGCGCTGAAGACATTTCTAGTGCACCAGTACACCCAAACTGGCTTTGGTGCGCGGGCACCATGCTAGGTGCGCTGCGCACCAAACCAGTATTTCTTCAATAGTAAAGCAGCCGGCTGCTGAAGACTTTCAAGGAAGCTTCCTCCTTTCTTGGCCCCAAGAGTTTCATCAAATATCTCAGCCAAGACCTCCTATATAAAGAGATGATCAGCTCTCTCTACATATGTTCAAAATTCTCTCCCTAAGACACTCACACACACACACACATCTCTCTCTATCAAGACTCTTTTTGAGGAAGAAAAGAGAAAAGAGTATTGACTCTATCTCAACACACACAAAACGTAAGTCTTCCTTTCCTCGATTGGTAGTGGGAATACAATGGTCAGGCGACGGGCTAGCTTGATCCGGTATAATACAACGGCCTAGAACTTGGCCTAATTTTTGTAAAATGACAGAAGGTATCCCCTTCCGTTCGTTAGTTTAGATATGTAAATAGATGTAATAAATGTATATAATTATTTCAAATACATTGTAAATACATTTGTAAATACATGTAATATATATTCTGTAAATAAACAAACTTGCAATAATTAAATATGAGCATGCAAATGTGTAGAGATCGAAAGGGTGAATTGGGTGCGTAAAACCTTCCCAAATCGTAACTTGGCCCCGGAACCCATAATCTAAAGTTTTTCTCCCGTTTACTTTATAAACGAAAGTGGCGACTCTGTTTTCAAAGATAAACATATTTTTTATGTTTATCAAACCATAAAATCAAATAGAGGGAAACCACAAGACATAGAACGAAAAAGGCCCTCGTCGGATCTTTCCCCGAGAAGGGAAAGTCAGATCCGGGGCGCTCACACATGCTTGCTTTGCACTTTCACAATTGCTTATATCTCTAGCAAGAGAGTATCATTGACACTTTTTGCAAGATATTCTTGACTTTTTTATTTGCTTTCACAAGGTGTCTCTCTGTTTCAGTCCATTCATATGTATATTTGATTTTGTCTGGTCGTCCCTCAACCCTAGGACGAATTTAATCCCTAGAACCTTGGGGAGCAACCTTAACCCACTAATCACTATTGATTAGGAACCAAGATTACGGAATGCCACAAGCCTGCAGCTCAACAAACTTGATAAATTTAAGAGTTTGAGAATTCTATTCCAAGAAATCTCTCAAAAGCTCACAATATAGTGAAAACTCAATTCAATTAATCATATATCAAAAGTTCTAAAGTTTTACAATGAAAGAGGAGCCTTTACATAGGCTTACGAACCCTAATACTTGAAGGAAATAGAATCCTAAAATAAAAGGAAACAATTAAGAATTACCTAAAATATGTAGGAAACAACTAAGTTAAGTTACCTAGACTAATTAGGAAATAATAACAAACCAAAATAAGGAAAATACTCTCAATTCCGATTTTCTAAAAGGCCATATTTTAAAAAGTGCACTTTGGCCCCTAAAAGTCATCCATTTAGTATTAAAAAACTCCCAAAGTCATCCTTGAACTTATGGGCTCACTTTTTAAGGATTTTTCTCTCAAAAATTGTCGTTTAGGCCCTCGAACATTTCCA
The DNA here is from genome assembly GCA_016624345.1 of Platycodon grandiflorus. NCBI lineage: Eukaryota > Viridiplantae > Streptophyta > Magnoliopsida > Asterales > Campanulaceae > Platycodon > Platycodon grandiflorus. Next base: position 57,235,551 of record CM028362.1, read on the forward strand.
AACATCCTTGGATGATTCTAACGTAATTCCTTGAGTATTTGAAGCTTACGAAGCAAGTCATGTCTTCGCCATGGACTCCATTGTTTGAATATCCATTGAAGTAGCCCGAATCACCAATGAATCCTCGATTCAACTTGATGTAGAATCCTTGAATCCTCCACTCATACTCTACGTAGCTCACGGCCTTTGTTTGATGCCTTTGACGCTTGAACTCTCGAGCTATCATGAACGCAACATTCTTGATCATCCTTGCTCGAACTCTAGCTATCGAACCATCGATCACATATTTCAAACAAGGACTTGAGTTTACTAGGATCACATCATTCTCCCCTTCTTCAAAAGGATTTGTCCTCAAATCCGGACCTACATCAAATGGACGCGAATTAGCAATAGAGAAATATAAACTAATACGAACCTTACCAATCAAGTCCAATTTGAAGACATTTCCAAGCACATGTTCCACCATGATCCTTGCTTTAACCTGTGTAACACTTTCAACAAAACTATGCAATGAAAGATAATCAAGGTTATCAATACATAACAATTCCACAATCCATGGAGACAATATCCTAGTCATTTGTGGTAATGAATCATTAATACTCAGGAACAAAATCTCCACATGCTTAGGAAATTAAATACATCCAAACTCTCCATAATTTCTAACTTCCCCCCTAGAATTATGAGAATCACTTTGCAAGTGATCACTTTTCCAAAACCGTAGATACTTACAATCCACAAAAGAAAGTAAGACAGATTCTTGAGAAAATGTATGAAAAACTTCAATCTCATAACATTCACCGGGTTTGAAAATCAACCTAACAAATTCCCCTTTCTGTATAACCATGATCAACACATTAGCACCACATAACACAACAAGATCATAGTTATTGTACAAATCAAAGAACCTAACACATGTGAGAAGTTCTTGGGTCTATTACAAAACCTATCATGAATCCATACAGGAAAACATTCCACATGTCCAGCAGTCAAACCATGAACCACATTCTTGATTCCCAAGTTGTCACAAGTCAAAACATGCACTCTTTCGACAAGACACACTATACCTTCCCATGTTTTAGCATTCTTAAAAAGAATTTCTTTCAACAAGGATGATTTAACTCCAACTGTGTCATGCAATCCATTAATCTTGTGAAAGAACAATGCAACATGGAAATTCAATTTTGACAACTCTTTTGCATTTACAAATACACATTGCTGACCTTGTGTACTTCCAATGCAAACCAAGACTCCAATAATTCCATGGAATCTACACACAACAAAGGTGACAAAATTTCGACCATCTTGGGTTGGACATGTATTTTAGAATTTCTATGAAAAAAAAAATCACCACGGGAAACATTACCCAATTTGCGACATGAATCAACATAATCTTCCGTAGAAAATCATGCATACCCACAAACTTAGAATTCTGAAATACACTTAATGAATTCAAATTTAATAAGACAACTTCCAACGGACAATTTAGATTTATCAAGTCAATTCTCATTGTACAATACAAATTTACCAAATCAACCTTTGAGACACATTCAAGAAATGGAACAACATAAGAATGACTCGGTTTATGTAATGACAAGTATAATTCATTGTCAATGCTATGGTGATCAACATGTAACAATTCATATGATTCTGACGTCCGATTATCTTAGTATTACAAGAGAGAATGGAATCATACCTTTGAGATTGTGTAGGCACTATATCAATCTTTTTACCTTGTTGATCACCCAATTTAAAGCTCACGACTTCCTTGCTTGATTCGATGAACACATTAAAAATCTGTAGAGAAGAAACAGCATACGAAAGAGACAATTGAGGCATCATGTTAGCATAAAAAGGTATCTCCGTAGAGATGTGGAATACCTCACTATGACTCTTTTCCAACTACCTCATGACCTCACTTGGGATAACAGGAAAGACTGGTTTCACTCCTTCTTGGCCCTTGGCCTTGTCAACTTTTTCTTTTTCTTCCTCAATCTCTCGTGTATCCATCCTCATGTTTTTATCTTTTTCACTCATTCTTTTCTCAACTCTTGAGTTTTCTCTAAATTCTTCCTCAACACATTCTTTATTTTTTACCTCACTCTCACTATTCACTTACTTCCCATCTCTAGCTATCCTCTCCTTTTGCTCGGCTATTCCTTGATTCACACTTTTAACTTTAGCCGACCTCTCATTCTTTTCTTTCTCACATTGCAATGACTTTACACAAGTCCTCTCATGTACAACTCTAAAACTCTTGTGCTCCCCCACTTTGGGTCTACTAGGTGTGCTAGAGAACGATGAGTAAGAAGAAGAAGTTCTCATCAATTCTCGGTGGTAGTAGTTTAGGACAAACTTCTTATGCATTACACATTTCATTTCTTCCTATGTGTCAATGCGACCTTCTCCTATCTTTCTTCGACTCGCCACTATTTTCTTCCACCAATCACTAGCATAATCGGTGAACTCCTTAGATGCAAGTTTCATATTTTGAATTTCTGCGTAGTGGTTACACTCAAAGAAGACTTCAACTCTCCTAACCCAATCTAGGTAATCCTCCGAATCATCCCTACCTTTAGAAGTAGGAACTTTCATGTCTACTCTTGCACCTCTCCTCATATTTTGTCTCCTATCTGCCTCATACTCTCTCTACCCACTCATCCTCCTCCTCTACATACCACCCCCTCCTCGGTTGGAATCGAGGTGGGTTCCCTTGAGGTTGTATTTCCCCTCTTTCTTCCAATCTAGCCAACGGCTGAGTAATATCCTCCATAAATTGACGGGATTCCAATCATTGAGATTCCATTAGCCGGACAATCCGTTCAATTGAGTTTTCCTGGCCTTCCCTAGCTGCTTCATTACCTTCTTGAGACATGTTTGAGACAACACACAACTCTCAATTCGCTCGTGTATAAACTCTCTCACTCAAAAACTCACAACTTCTTAAGGAGATTCTCTTACCCACGAAATTATCAATATGGAGTGCAATTTTTGAAAACGTCACGACTTTGGACTCAAACAATACAATCTAGGGTTTAGATTTTTGGGGCAAAATTTCAAAGTGAGATGCAATTTCACGATGAAAGCAGGAAAAGAATAAATTTTAATGGATGTTGGAAAGATTTGATGAAATTGACAACTTTCAAGCAATTTTTCCAAAACCCTAATTTTTTTTTGTCAACAAATTTCGGCTCCTTCAATTTCCTCTTTTTTTTTATTGAATTTTTGCAATTTCTTGATCAAGCTTTTATTTTCTTGACTCGAGAGATTTTCTTAGGAGCAATATAAATCCTCTCACTTTTTTTTTCCTTTTTTTTTTTTAACTAGGGTTTGGAAAGAAATAATAAGAATTAAAGATTGCTGGAAATTTCGTTAGGAAAGAAGAAAACAAAATTTTATGAAGAACGCTAGAACGAAATATAGGAAAGATGAAAACAGTATAAGGAAAAACGATAGAACGAATTGTTGGTTACCTCTTTGTTGCTCTGATACCAATTGATGTGATTCTAAGATCGTGACAAAGCGGAACCAACCATGAACGCGGATTGGAAACAGAAACAACGAATTGAAATGAAAAGATTTCCCTCAACCCTAGGACGGATTTAATCCCTAAAACCTTAGGGTGCAACCTTAACCCACTATTCACTATTGATTAGGAACCAAGATTACGGAACGCCACAAGCCTGCAGCTCAACAAACTTGATAAGTTCAAGAGTTTGAGAATTCTAGTCCAAGAAATCTCTCAAAAGCTCACAATATAGTGAAAACTCAATTCAATTAATCATATATCAAAAGTTCTAAAGTTTTACAATGAAAGAGGAGCTTTTATATAGGCTTACAAACCCTAATACTTCAAGGAAATAGAATCCTAAAATAAAAGGAAATAATTAAGAATTATCTAAACTCTGTAGGAAACAACTAAGTAAGTTACCTAGGCTAATTAGGAAACAATAACAAACCAAAATAAGTAAAATACTCTCAATCCCGGTTTTCTAAAAGGCCTTATTTTAAAAAGTGCACTTTGGCCCCTAAAAGTCATCCATTTAGTATTAAAAAGCTCCCAAAATCATCCTTGAACTTATGGGCTCACTTTTTAAGGCTTTTTCTCTCAGAAGTTGTCGTTTAGGCCCTCGAACATTCCCAAACATCCTTGGATGATTTTAACGTAATTCCTTGAGTCTTTGAAGCTTACGAAGCAAGTCATGTCTTCGCCATGGACTCCATTGTTTGAATATCCATTGAAGTAGCCTGAATCACCAATGAATCCTCAAATCAAGTTGATGTAGAATCCTTGAATCCTCCACTCGTACTCTACGTAGCTCACGGCCTTTGTTTGATGCCTTCGACGCTTGAACTCTCGAGCTATCACGAACGCAACATTCTTGATCATCCTTGCTCGAACTCTAGCTATCGAACCATCAATCACATATTTCAAACATGGACTTGAGTCTACTAGGATCACATCACTTTATATACTGATGGTTTTCTCAATTTATAAAGAGGTTTGGTTGTAAAATAGTTTAGTTTGAGTAAAGGGTTTCCATAGTAGAATTTGTATTTGCAAAGTGATTGATAAGTGTTGAAAATAAGTTATGATATGATCTTGTTTTGTAAGTGTGTTAGTCAGGAGCTTGATAAGAGAAAGGTTAGTTGTTTACAAGGCATTTGAATAAACATTCACAGATAAACAACTAAGTAATATGCTGTAAAAGTAATTAAAGAGCAAGGGATAGAGAAATTGACACAACTATTTATAGTGGTTTAGATCTCTAATCCTACATCCACTATCACTCACAGCCCTTTGGCTCTGTGAGGCAATAATCCACTATACTTCTCTTAAACATACATATTTTTAACAGGTGACGACTTGTCGAATTCGTCAAATATAAATTCCTAACTCGAACTACCTACAATTGATTTGTAGATAGGGTAAGTAGGGTCGATCCTCCGAGAAACGGTTTTCGAAATTGAATTGATAATTTGTTCAACTACTATAGCAGTAAAGTAAATTGAATGATTGGTTGTTTGCTTGTACTTTCTTTAAAACCAAGATTGAACAAAACTTAAAGATCGAAAAGTATCAATATTAAAACGGATTCCGGGGATTGGGTTCACAAACATGCTCTAAGTTCAGCAAAAAGGTGATCCTAATATGCTTAGAGTTCGTTCTTGCTTAATTATGATTGGGACGCTTTGGCGGGCGGATTGCAATCAAGTGTTTCTAATTAATCTACTCCCTTGGCCCAATTGTAGATAAATCAGAAATCTGATAAATTTAAAAGAACTTCAAGAACAACAATTGAAATGAATCTTTTGGCGGAGATTCACTCAAGTTGCTACTACCAAGCACTAGCACAATATAACTTGGAATTAGGCGGTTCCACAATTATATAAACTCGTAATCATTCAAGAATAACAAAGAAATTCATCCAAGATATTCAAGAACACATTCCAATTCTGCTTGGTAATTCTAAGCATATCAAGATACTAAAAGTTACAAAATGAACTTAGAAAACATGAAAGTTACCTCCAATCCCAAGAATCAAAAAGCTTAGCTACTCATTACAAGGATGAAGATGCAGAGAAAAGTGGTGTTTTTCTTTGTTTTTCGGACTCCATTCTCCAAAAACCCTAAAGAGAATATATACAAACTGAAAAGACCGTCCAAATTCAAAGAAAACTATACATCTTCCAGGCAGAGCGCCTGAGCGCTTGGAACTGAGCGCCTAGGCACTAAACTTCAGGACATGCTGCTTCTACAGACTCACAAGCGCCTTAGCAGACTGGAACTGAGCGCCTAGGCACTCAGCTCTACTTCAGCAACTTTCAATTCTTTGCATTCCAGCTCTTAGAAGACATCGATTTGCACCAAAAGCACTCCATTTCATACTAAAATGCTTGGATGACCTCCAACTCCTACAAAACTCAAATAAGCACTATCAAACTACAAAATACCGAGAACAAGACAAATATTAAGCCATTTAGAGTACCAATGAATGAGTCAAAAACTCATTCATCAACAGGAAAGTCCGACTTTCCTCTACTTGTTGGCAGCCTAACTAGGACACTTTACACAATACACAAGGGAGAAGTAAAAGCTTCTGTAGAACGACTCTAGGAAGTCTGATAAAAGCAAGTTTGTAGATCCTTGACAGCTGGATTCTTCAGTGAGCTTTGGATGCTTGTATAGCTTGGCTTCGAGAAATCTTCTTCTTTCGTATGTTGAGTATATAGGATGAGAGTGATACTCAGTGCTTTCTTTTTAGGCTTGATATAAAGATGTGAAGAAGATGAATGTGTGTGTTCTCTATGTATGTCTATGTGTTCCCACTTCCGTGTATGCTCTCTTTTCTTCTTCATAGAGATGATCTTCTTATATAGGAAGATTCTTGAGAGAACTAGTTGTTATTCAACGGTCGAGTTTGCAACTTGTTGGATCCACTTGTCTGGTCTTGTGCAGTTGGCAACTTGTAGTATCAGTTGTCTCACAGAGATGACTTTTTCTCACAGCCTATATAAGAAGATCATCTCTATGAAGAAGAAAAGAGAGCATAAACAGAAACTGGAACACACATTCATCTTCTTCACATCTTCATATCAAGCCTAAAAATCAAAACACTGAGTATTACTCTCATCCTATATACTAAGCATACAAAAAAAGAATATTGCTCAAAGTCAAGCTACACCAAGCATCCAAAGCTCACTGAAGAATCCAACTGTTAATGATCGACAGACTTGCTTCTATTAGACTTTCTAGAGTCATCTAGAAAAGCTTTTACTTCTCCCTTGTGTATAGTGTAAAGTGTCCTAGTTTTGCCAACTAGAAGAGGAAAGACAAGGATTTTCCTGTTAATAATCTGTATATTTAAGAGAGATATAGTAGATTATTGCCTCATAGAGCCAAAGGGCTGTGAGGACAGTGTATGTAGGATAAAAAATTCGAAACACTATAAATTGCTGTGTCAATTTCTTTATCCCTTGCTTTTTACTTTTACTGTATATTACTTAGCTGTTTATCTATAATGTTTATTTAAATACCTTAATTGCAAAGAACTAACGTTTCTCTTGTCAAGCTCCTGACTAACACACATATAAAACAAGATCATAACTTGTTTTGAATACTTATTATTCACAACAAATTCTGCTGTGGAAACCTTTTACTCAAACAAAACTGTTTTACTACCAAACCTCTATATATATTAAGAAAACAATTTTTCAGTGATTAGGTATTGAAACTAATCATCTATGTGATATAAAGGAATATTGATCCTTCAAGATCTACTTGGTAACCAGGTTTAGCTGTTCTTTGTCTAAAGCCTACAAACAACTAAGTATTACTCATAGTATTAAAAAAGGGACCTATCATATACACCGGGACATTGTTACTTGTAATTAGATATAATAATATATATTTTTTAATATTAGTATAATAAAATATATCTTTGAACTTAAACACCCCTCCTCCCCTCTCCAAAAAAAATTAAAAAAAAATACACACACATAAATATAAAGGAAATAAAAATTACACATTACAAAGCTTGTATTATTAAGATTAAAAGAATATATATTAAAAAAATCATTTAAAATGTATAGAGAAACTCAACATTTACATGGCTCTTTGTAGTATTTGATGAGGCTTAGGATATTCATTTAGTTACATTAGTCAATAATGGTTCACGTATTTTATTTAGATTTAAATATTTTTTTGGTCCCTTAACTTTGACGTAATTTTTTGTTTGGTCCTATCACTTTAAAACCTATTCATATAGTCCTACATTTTGTATTTTCTTATTAGATTCCCCCGTTACGTTAGAATCTCCGTCTATTACATTTTAAAATGCCCAAAGTACCCCTTACTACTTCTTTGCTCATGAAACTCAAAAAACGAGAGGAGGATGAATTGAGGTACAATCATAAACGGTTAGAGCCCCAGCACCCCACCCCCCTGCGGCAAGAACCTACCCAACCTCCACCTCCACCACCACCTCTACCTCCACCACCACCTATTGTTTTTCCACCACCACCATGATTACCTTCTGTTGTTTCTCCATCACAACCGCCAATAATAGTCGTGAAACCAGTACCAGCACCACCATCACCAAGAATTGTTGCTCCTTCATCATCAACTACAGTGACGAGAGAAAGAGAGAGAGAGATCAAACCTAGAAATCAACCCCAACCCAATTTCATACCCAGAAATCAACCCCAACCCAAATTTTTTTTTTCAAATAAATATTGGGGTTGAAAATTATCTTTATATTACAAAGAATTGGGGTTGAATCAATCATCATACCAAATAAAAGTTGGAAATTGGTCAGATCTTCAATCTACAATAGAAGGAATTTGAAATTCAGATAGATAGATGATTTTAATGAATGATATAGGTCAACGCCAAAGCAAGCATCATCACCACGTAAGCTATTCTTTGATCTATTGCTGACCCATCGTTAGAAGGAGCAGAGGCTAGAACAGGACCTGAGCATTAATGGCAGGGAGAACCAAAGCAATAACAAGAGCAAAAATAGCCATCACAAAGAACTTTCTCACATCCATCTCTATTGTTTTATTGTAAAGATAAATTTCAATAAACAACACCAACACAAAAGAAGAAGAACAGATAAACAGTGCCTCCCCCCCAACCCAATTTTAAACCCAAAAATCAACCCCGATTTCAAACCCAGAAATCAACCCCAACACATTTTAAAACAGCGAGAGACACACATGCTTGAAACTCCAGATACCCAACAACAAATCTGAACCCATCTTTGCCAAAGTCACCTGGTTCCCCACCTATTTATATCTCTCCATCTCCGATGGCAATATGGGACAGAGCAATGGCTGACATCGTAATTTGCCACATTTTGGAGTTAGTTTCTGCGAAAGAACTCCAATTGTTCCTGTGGCTCTTTCACAAGTCAAATTTACCCTTGAAATCTGACTTCTTGTTTATCTTTTCGGTGAATTCGACCTCCTTCAACGCGGCAATCTGAGAAGAAACTGAGTCGTTCTTGAAACTCGTGCACAAATTCCAAGAAATTGGGGTGTTGTATATTATCTAGATTTGTTTGTATCCATAACCTAAGTCTTTATTACATGTGCATACTGGTCCTACGTATCTAGTACGGTAGCAACTTGTCCTTAGACAATGGCTTGTAATAGCTTAGGATTGCTCATCTTATACCTAGTCAAGTTCTTCAGAAGATGGCCTTTGTATATCAGCCATCTTCACCAGTAGTGTTCAACAAGCTATCAGTCAAGAACGTTCCAGCCAAGCTTCACCAGCAATGTATGAATACCTGAAGATCAACTGATCAAGACTTGTCTGAATAAATGCCTTAGTTACCAATAAAGTACATCTTTGACTTTGGTGTAACGTTAACCTGTTGGTTCATTTATTGGACTATTCCATTTTAGGCATTCATCTTAGAAAAGGACATTCTGTCAGTAGTACTTGTTTACCCATTTTTGGCAAGTCTGTAGGCACAATACAGAGATAGCTTGGATTGTGCAGAACGCCCACTCAGACTTCGATAATAGGCTTAGGGCATTTAATGCAAGTCTCTTTATATTAAATGCACCTAATTCTGGTATAAATAGAAGACTTGATAAAGCATTGATAAAAACACTTGAATAGACCAACAACTTGACAATTCTGCAAGTCTTCATCTTCAATACTTTAAGTACATTCAAGAGCTTAAAAGCTATATTCTTTCAATCATTCTATGAAGAGCACCGAACCTATACTCCTAGTCTTTATTGCTTTTCATTGATTGCAATCCTTTGATTTCAAGGCACACGGGAGTGAAATCTTTCTAGATCTTTACTTTCACCATAAACACTTGGTCAAAATACTTTCTAGTGGAAAATATAGTGCACATTTTCAAATCCAAAGTTGATTCCTTTGGTAGTGGACGAAGCACTTATTTATAGTGTGAACCACTTCAAATACTTGTTCATTTATTTCCTGTAATTTATTTGATTATTCACTAGAATTTTTCAGAATTTCAACTGTCCAGAAGAACAGCTGATCTTGACTTTTCAAGATCAGCCATTCTGACTTGTCCTTTACTTCACAATCTTCTGCAAACTATTTTCTAAACACTTTTGTTACTTTGTGAAGTAATTTTATTAAAACGTTTTAAAAGTAGACATAGGCTATTCAACCCCCACTCTAGCCTAATTGAGTCTATTAGGACCTAACAGGGGGTTAGAACGTGAGTGGTTACTCGATGGCGAGTTTTGACGTGACCCAGTTGGTGAAATCTAGGAAGAAAGAGGCTGATGGTGGTGGTGGTGATAGTCGTGAATGCTCAAAGCCAATTATAGCAACAGTTTCATCGCCCATCCCCAACCACACACAAAACCTTTTCTTTTTCTTTTGCGGACCTCTGCTTTTTCCCTTCTATTCTTTGCTATTGCTGGCCACAAGCCTTGGACTAACTTTTGGGATAAACAAAGTGGAACTAGAAATATTTCTTCCCATTTGAAATTTGAGGGACTAAATGAAGGTTTGGTAGGAATTGGGGTTAGACCCAAGTGAGAGTATTGGTTGCAATTTGATCGGTTTGATCCAATTGACCATTTTTTGTTGTATGCCAGAACTCCCTAAAAGAATGAAAAAGGGGAGTGAATTGGGCTTAGAATTTAGGTTTTTAGAACCAGGAAATTAGAGGTCAACTAATGGTGTGAATGGTGGAGGTTGATGAAAAAGCTATGTTTTGGGAAGAAAAAGAAAACGAATTGTTAGAATTTAAGGTTCTTATATAGTTTTGTCGTAGAAGATGACTTCATTTTTGAATTGATAGATTGATCCTGTATTTTGGACATTTTGAAAAGTTAACCCATAAGGAACACTCAGTAAGGGTATTTTGGGAATTATCAAAATATTTGACTGAGATTCTAACATTAACCGGGGGAGGGGAGAATCTAACAAAAAAATGCAAGATGTAAGATCATATCAATAGGTTTTAATATGATAGGACCAAACAAAAAAATACGTCAAAGTCAAGGGACCAAAAAATTATTTAAATCTTTTATTTATATAAAAAAACTAAAATTATGAAAAAATTATAGTTAGGACTTTGGAAACGCTAGGTGAAAGAATGT